>PVLD010005088.1:0-116624 GCA_004027595.1 Dinomys branickii | reverse complement strand
TGAGTAACAATGATGAAGGTAACATTATGTAGGACAGCATCCAGAGCTAATTCCCTTCTATGTTCTCTATAATTCTGTATTTCCTCAGTCGTTTTTGTACTAGCAGAAATGAAGATAACTTTATATTATACAGCATCCAGTGCAAATTCCCTACTATCTTATCTATAATTTGGTATTTCCTTTAATGTTTTCGTGTTAAGTAATGTGAATATAACTATGTAATACAACATCCAGTTCTAATTCCCTACTATATTCTGTATAACTTTGTATTTTCTGTATTGTTTATGGCTTTTCTGGTTCATATGTCTCCATTCTTTTGTCTTTAAAATAAAATTTAAAAAAAAAATAAAATGAATGGGGTTAGAGGGTTAGGTTAAACTTGGGTCCACTTTTTAAAAATCTAAAATATTGCTTTGAAGTGGTAATTATTTCTATCCTATGAATAGAGTTGAATACATATTGCTCCGTGTTGTGCAGCCATAACAAAACACCTAAAGCTGGGGAATTTACTAAGAAAGGATGTTTACTTGGTTCACCTTCTCTGGCTGGAGGGTTTAGTCAGCAGCATGGTTGGGCATCTCCACAAGGGATCCTGTCTGCATTATAGCATGGTGGAGAAATGGAAAGGTAATAAGCTGCATTCAGCTGGGGCGAAGGATGTGGAGTGTCACACTGTACAACCTCTCTAATGAGAACTGACTGCGGTGCCTGGAGAACCACATTAATCCCACTGTCACCGTGGCAATACCCTCAGTGACCTTCTATCAGGCTCAGCATCTTCGAGGTGCCACACTTCAACGCTGCCACATGAAGCCCTGGGGAACACATTTGAACCACATTGAAATCATTTCTTATTTTTGAGATAATTTCTACAAATGAAGATGTAAATGTCTATAAACTTTGAAAAAGAGTGTTGCCCTACAGTAAAGGTTTTTCAATAAAGGAGTTGTTTTTACCTTTTATAAAATGCAAGAATTCTGCTATGAAGTGCTTTAAAATGTGGCAGACAGATAAATTCCATGGAGAAGTGAGAGGCCCTACTTTGTAGTACGTGCTGTTTTTTGTGTTTCACAGGCTCCAACTACATCCATTTTAAATGAGCAACAGTGCAGCGATTGCTTGAAGAAATTCCCAAAACATCTGCAAATCAGTGCTTGCAAGGCCTCACGGGTAGGTTTTAATCTGCCTATAAAGTACTTAACCACTTTCTTTGGAAAAATTGAATACAGCACCTATTACTATTACCTGTTACTATTGCTTGTGAAACTCAGAATTTTCTCCTTTCAGCTTATTCCTATTATTTGCTGTTTGAGACAATGTCTTTCTCTGTAATTCAGGCTGAACTTAAACTCACTATGCAGCCCAAGCTAGCCTCTGTTTCTTGGAGATTCTCTTGCCTCAGCCTTTGGAGTGCTGAGATTACAGGTGTGTGCCAAAACACTCAGCAATATTAGTTTTTTCCTCTGATCTTGATCAGTTTTCAGTAATCTAGCAAGAACAGGGAAGCATCCTGACTGTAGGGGAGCAGAGCCGCAAGTAGTAATGGAACATCTTTGACCTCTGGATTGTTTAACAGCTTATTATATTAATGGCTCCAGGTAAGTGGACAGTAGATATTGTCCCGAATCCATAATTTCATCCTCTTTGATCTGTTGACTTCCCGATAATTTCCTGTCTCTCACAGTAGGCTCACAGAAGCACCGAAGCACAGTTTCTATTGTGCTTCAAATATCAGAAAACCTAACAATCAAATTTGGGTGCTAAATGCAATATTTTTTCAATTTTAATACACTATCAGTTGCAAAATATACATTTGATTTAGTAGTTGATTTCATGGAAACAAACTACATTAAATATGCTTATCATTATAAAATTTATGTGTTTCCAATTCCAAAAGTGTGTGTGTGTTTATGTGTGTGTGAAAATTAAGAGTGTATATCTGATGATACGTGCCTGTAATCCCAGTTTCTCAAGAGGCCAAGGCAGGAGGATCCCAGTTTGAGGGCAGCCTTGGCAACTTAGGGAGATCTTGCCTCAAAATACAAAATGAGGAAGGGCTGGTGATTCAACTCACTGCTCCCCGGGTTCAGTTTTTTCCCTGAGGGGCAAAAAAAGCAATTGTGCCTATTGCAAGTAAGGAAGCACCATACTGGAATATGGATAAGTTGGTAGGCTTTGGAGTGGAGGAAACACCTATGCTAGGACTGTCTCTCTCAACTAAGGAATAGGTAGACCTTTTGTCCCTCTTAATAGTTTCACCTCATTGAAACTTTTTGTGGGAGAACTCTAAGTTTGTATGCTGCCTCCTATCATAAAATGAGTCTTGGAACAATTTGTTTCATTCTGTCATCTGAGTTGTCCTTAAAAATTATTATAGTCCTCTCGGTTTACATTACTGAACAAAACTGAAGCCCTTCAATCAGAACTCATGACCAGATGAGTCAGTGTTGCTACTGACTGACATTATATATCCAAGGCGTAGGGGACAGTGACTCTTAACATATCATTTTTAAGGTAGAATAGTACAAGCCTTAGTACAAGCCTCAAAACGTGTCTTGAGAAGCATCCTGGAGGAGTTGTAGAAAGTTAACTTTACAACCACCTATGACCCTGCCTGGGTTGTTTCATCTCTTCCCTGGCCCTAAATAAACATTGTAATCATAAAGGAAATGTATGGTTATCTATAGGGGGACATATAGAGCAGTGTACAGAAAGTATATATCATTGTGGTTGGGCTCATGGCCAGGGCTTGACCCAGTCACATGTGACAAGCAAAACAACATGTGGCCAGGGCTACAACATTCCAATCTGTTACCCTGAAACAAAAAGTGTATATAAAGAGGAAACAAAGGCAGGCAGGGGCCCCACATTCCTAACCTGCTAGTTGGGGATGTGCGATGACTGTCTAAAATTAGTAAACTCTGTTTGTCCTAATAGAGTTCTTCAGTCTTCTGTGAAATTCAACCTGTTTTTGCCATTACAAAGGAAAAACAGCAAATGGACCAAACGGAGAATTTATACTGGATAATCTTTATCTCCCAGTGTTTTTTTTTTGTAATTGAATTTTTGTGTGGCTTCTTTTTTAAAATTAATTTTATTCGTACACTTTTGTCATACCTAATAATCACATTCATCCTAGAGAATGTGTACCCTATCTGATATATCTTAGTTCTATTTCCTTTCCCTGTCATACTTCCTCCCCTCTCCCTTTACAAAACTTTGTTTCTATATTTTTATTTTCATTTTTTAAACACCCCCCCCCCGCTTATTCCCCTTCCCGTTTGGATCTTTTCAAGTTCTCAGCATTTTGGTCCTTTTTTACCATTTGGGTTTCTCACACAAGAGAAACCGTGATATTTACATCTGTGTGTCTGATTCATTTCACTTAAAATTATGTTCTCAAAGTACATCTAATTACCAAAAATGTCTCAGGCTTATCCTTCTTTGTGACAATGTAGTACTCCCTTCTATATATGAACCACATTTCCTTTATCAATTCATCCATTGATGGGCATCTGGGCTGTTTCAGAGATTTAGCGATTACAAATGGTGCTGCTATAAACATGGGTGTGCTTATATTTCTGTATTATGATGTTGTTAACTCTTTCAGGAAGATACCAAGAAGGGGAATAGCTGGGTCAAGTGGAACCTCAGGTTTATTTTTTTGAGTAATCACTATAATGATTTCCATATTGCCTGTACCAATTTACACTCTTATCAGCAGTGGAGAATGGCATGTTTTTCCCCATACCCTGTCCAGCATTTGTTATTGGTTGATTTTTTGGTAATAGCCATTCGTTCTGAACCTCAGTGTTGTTTTAATTTGCATCTCTTAAGTGACCAGTGATACTGAACATTTTTTCAGGTATTTATTTGCTGCTTGTGCTTCTTCATCTGAGAAGTGTCTATTGATTTCAGACGCATACTTTTTGACTGGTTCTTTAATTTGAGGCAGCTGATATTTTTGAGTTCTTTATATATTCTTCATATTACTCTTTCTCCTAGGAATATCTAGTAAAAATATTTCACCATTTTGTGGGTTGTCTCTTCATTCTGTTGATAGTTTCTTTTGTTGTTCAAAAACTTTTTAATATGATGTGACTCCAGTTGTTCACTCTTTGTAATATTTCCTCTGTGATGGGTGTTTTGGTCCTAAAGACCTTGCTACACCCATGTTTTCAAGAGTTTTACCTATTCTATCTTCCAGCAGATTAAATGTTTCTGTTTTAATATTCAGATCTTTATGTGTGGCATGTTTTAAATCCCAAGATGCCTAACTTTTTAAATCATCTCAACTTCTCTATCTAGCTCGCTCACCCTATCATCTATCTACCTATCGTACAATTCAGAGTAAGCAAATACAGCTATAGATTAAAAATCCAAAGCATGAAGACAGTATTTTTCATTACGTGTATTATCTTCTTGGCCAAATGTGAAATAATATGGTCTTTACTCTTCACTCTCTCTCTCTCCTCCCCCTGGTCATTTTCTAACCAAGACCCTTGTGTTAGTCATTCCCTGAGTCTCCTACTGATTGTGAAAAGAATAATGCCTCAGATATATAATATACCGGTATCATGAGGATTTATTTAAAACAAAATAAAGTGAGAATGAGATTAGATTAAATGTGTTATTGATAAATTTCTAAATTAATCCAGTAACATGCAAAACCTGAAGTTAAGTCAAATAGGTGCAGAAAAGTTTCATTAGTACTTTATTGTAGGTGGGGGAAAATGCAAATTTAACCTCTATAATCTGACCCTAAGTAGATATATTTTTAATAAAACTTCAAATTTGGTTTTGTACTGCCACATTCAGAAATTTCTGGCCCACATTATATGTGTTCCACAGAATAAATCATGTTGTCATTAGGGATGCTTACTTTCTTTTTAACTAAACAGGCAAATATATTCTCCCCCTTAAAATCATTTATTTTCCAAACTTGATGCTTGCTACAGAGGAAATTCCATTTGAATGTGCTCATCCCTACACTGACATTTCTCTTGTGCTAACTGGAGAGAAAATATTTTCAGTTGGGGACATCCAATTAGGTAAAAGTAGTTTATTCAGTTCTCAGTCATCTCTAAACTGCCTCTTATGGTGAAACAAACTTTATTGTCCCCTGCTGCTTTTGAATCCTTTTTCTCTTTAATTTTGTGAACTCCTACTTCATCATGTACCATGCTTGGTACAGAGGGAATGTAAAGATAAATATGACATTCTCACATTTCATGAGGGAGATGGGTGTCATCTAAATAACCATAATATGAACCAACAATTAGACTCATGATAACAGGTTGAGAGTTTCCAACTCCTAAAGGCTCCATTTATGTCCAAATAAAGCAACTGAGGACCCCTGTCCCACACAGGAAGGAGTTCACTGTTATTTCTAATGTTTCAGGTGATCCCAGCCTGGTGATGCCGCCAACCCTCCTTGGAGGTGCCTGACTGTGTCTTCTACTTCAAACTCAGTGTGGATTACATGTCGTCTCTCCTGCCTCTTCCTTTGGGATACTCAGAGCTTTGCCTCAGCGGTGAGTGATCCATTTTAAAATACCATTTATATGAGACTGTTGAGTGGGACAATTGAAACGTTAGAGACAATGGAGATTCACGATAGCACAGAGACTCACTACCCTTGTGTAGTGCATGTTATTCTGAACGTCTTCATTTACTTCATCCCTGCATATGGAAACCACTCACCCAGTGTGTTCCATTTGGTTCCAGACTCTCAGTATGTTACCTGGGTTTCCGCCTGTGGTAACTGAAGATCATCTTCCATCTCTGTGTCCTGAAATTTAGGGAAAATAGCCCAAGTTATCTGACGAAATCCAACATTAACGATAATTATGAAGAATACATTCACTCTTTTTAGTTTCAATGATATCATCTGGGAACATGTCAGGGTACAATAAAATGTTTTTATTTTTTATTTTTTATTTTTTTAAATTTTATTTTAAAGACAAAAGAATGGAGACATATGAACCACAAAAGCCATAAACAATACAGAAAATACAAAGTTATACAGAATATAGTAGGGAATTAGCACTGGATGTTGTATTACATAGTTATCTTCACATTAGTTAACACAAAAACATTAAAGGAAATACCAAATTATAGAGAAGATAGTGGGGAATTTGCACTGCATGCTGTATAATATAAAGTTATCTTCACTTCTGTTAATACAAAAACGATTGAGGAAATACAGAATTATAGAGAACATAGAAGGGAATTAGCTCTGGATGCTGTCCAACATAATGTTACCTTCACCTTTGTTACTCAGTTACACAGATGATGGCCCATTTAATCATTCAATTTTTCTCCTCCCTCATCTCTGTTGCCCTACCACTCAACCAGTCATCTTCCCTGTGATAATAACTGTACTCCTGGGTTTAACTATATCCTTGGACTCTCGCCTTGGGAAGAGATATAGCTGTCTCAGACTATACTATAACATACATGGGTGTATACAAACTGCCATGGCTGGAGGTGGGAAAGCACATATGCTCACAGCGGACTGCCTGGCTCCACCCTGTCATCATGCTATGGGTGGGGGCGGGTCCAGTCCATGAGGTGCCCTGAGCAGGGCCCTCAGCGGAGCAGCCACCGGGCCCACTGCGGAGCAGCAGCAGAGCAGCCGCGGGGCCCACAGCGGATCATCTGCGGGGCCCACTGCAGAGCAGCCGCGGGGCCCACAGCGGCGCAGCTGCGGGGCCCAATGCGGTGCAGCTCAAATGTTTTTAAAAACCAAACAATGTTTAGTTTTTCATAAGACAATGGAAGGGAGAGAGAGAAACAGATTTTTAAAGTCAGAACTATCTTTCTTTACAATACTCATAGATCTTAACATCATTTCTGGTACATAATTGTCATTTGCTATATGTTTATGAAATGAGTAGATAATTGAAAGTTAAACACATATACCTGGATATTCCAACTGTTAAGTAGGAATACCAAATTGGCTAGAACGCCTGTGTAGGCTGGGAAACTGTGTGGTGGGTGTGGTCACCCACTTAAAAAGGCAATTAATTTTTCAAGATAATTAGTTATTTAATTGACCATTCTCCTAGTGTTCATGCATTGAATTTGTAATCAATCTCAATTTTATCTAAAGAATGTTATGTTTATAACGCCAATTCTAATTTAACAGTGGGTGGCCTTAACTTGTTAAGTGGACTTACCACTAGCTCTGCGCTTACACACACACACACACACACACACACACACACACACATGCACACATGCACAGAACTAGGGAAGTTAAAAAATGTCATGTGAGCTACATTGGTTTTCAGAAGACATTTTCTAAAAACTAGGTCTCATCTCCCAGAATTTATTAAAAACTTGAATTATTCAAATTTATATCTTCTTCTAGATAATGACTGCCACTCTATAAAGGGCCAGACAGTATATATTTTAGGATTTGGGGCCATTCAGTCTGTATCCCTACTTCTTAGTATGTAAATTAATGAACACTGGTAACAGCTTTCTTTACAGAAATATACAGTGGGTAAATTGGCTGTGTGGGCTATAGTTTGCCAACTTCCAGCTACTTTTATATGATTTAATGTCTTTCCAAGTGAAGAAGTCTCCTGCTTTTTGACTTTATACTCCTCCTTTTCTCTTCTCTTCTGTCTTTAAATATATGTGGTCTTTCAATCTCAAAAGAAAACCTTGTGGTTAAAAAAATACTGTTCTAACGTAAGCACCATCATACCTACCCTCTTTCCTCTGCCATCCTCTCCTCTCACCATCTGTTAGTCCCTAATTGTTTCAGGGATTAGCTGCCCAGAATCTTTTAAAGTGAAAATCCTGGCTTTATATTTGTCTTGTACTTAAGACAATAAAAATTCTTATAGTTATTTTTAATACTTAGTTTTTATTGTATAGGTAGATTGCGTTCATTAGTGCAAAAATTGGAAATATAAAAGTAGAAAAAAAGAAACTCTTCAAGACTAAAATATTTACCAAATATGTCATATACTGGGCTGTAAAAATTTACTCCAAAATGACTCAAAAAGCCCATCACTGACATTTAGTATACCGCTATCCTCTGCATGCAGATTTCAAGTAGTTGTGTTTAAACCACCCAGGATCAGTTTTTCTCGCCTTTACAATTCCATTGTGTAATGAAAGCATTTTCTCTGTTATTCTATACTTTTTATAAACATACTTAATGATTGCCATCATACTTAATGATTGCCAACAGCTTTCTGTGTAAAGTTAAAAAGATTATTTGAAATTATCTAGGATACTTTCCAGGTATGAAATCACCGAGTCAAATGGCACACGTAGTTTGGAGGCAAATGAAGCATATTGCCAAATTGCTGTTAGGAAACATTTACCTAGGTTATGTTTTCCCAAAGACTGTGCATGACCAGAGTGGGCTAGAGCTTATCCAGACTGGCCCACAAGAGTCTCCAATTAATATCACTTCCCAACCCAGTGGTCAGTGGCATTGAATTTGTAGAACGAAATCAGCCATGGCAAGAATATTTGTTCCTGGGACTTCACAAAGTGCTGCAAATAGGTGGCTTTCCTCCACTCCCACTTCAGAGAGCAGATTACTAGGGATTTTCTAGCCCACTGCTGCAATACAGCTTCTATATACCACTGAATAGCACAGTTAACCTTTTTTGCTTATTAAAAAATCGTTATGTATTTAAAGGTGGTTTCCTTTTGATTGATTGCAAATATGTTAAATACTGTTACATTAACCAGATGCCTTTGTTTTTCTTTGTTTTTAAATGAGTTTCATTTATGCCTACCTCTCATCAAGGAAGTCTTCGTGTTTTATGTGTAACTACTATAATTTATCTTTTCCTATCCTTTGCTGTAGTTATTTAAGTGTATAACCTGGTAAAATTCTGAAACTAGACACATTACCATGTGTTTTGGGGTCTTCTATATGCCTACTATTATACTTTATATGTAATAATCACTGAATAGCTACTTTTAATTGATAATACATTTGATTTTTGATCATTTTTGCTTCTACTTATTTACCCTATCATTGCTCTTGTCATAGAAACACTATTAGAAAATAGGAGTTGAATTGCAAGAAGTACGTTTTGTTACACAGTTAAATGGGCTGAAAAGCACAATTAATTGCACAGAGGCAGTTCCAAATACTAATTTTATGAGCAATATTTCTTAGAGGGTAAACAATTTCACAAAAGATATTGTATCAGTGTCTGTGTTAAATCCTGAAGTTTTTTTATGTTTGATTTATTAAAATGCAGTGACATTTAACTAATTAAGTCAAGAGTGAGAGAAGTTAGGCATGCCTGAGCAAATATATATATATATATAAAACAACACAAAATATAAAAAACACTTTGTACTTTTCAAATCAAGACAAAATATACAGCAAATGCAATCATGTATGTGCATGTTAGAAGTAGGACTGGTATGAGATGCTGGAGAGAAGAATGTAGATTGGTAAGAAATTATCAAAATGTAAGTTATTGGGCATGTCCAGAATGGGAAGTTCCCATCTGACTCAATAATGGTGCTTTTGGACTCAGTGTACTTTTTAAGTATATGTTTATGGAGCCAGTGGCTCACTTAGAGATTTAACCAGGTTATGTCAGTGGCAGAACAGGCTATGTTAGCATCTCCCTAGATGTGTGGAATTGGTGAAATCCTCACTGCATGTACTCAGAGGTTCATTCTCATGAAGGTATCTTCTGCAAGTCCAATTTTAGGGGTGAAATCAGGACACTAATACTTGAAAATAAAATACTAGAGAGAAGGTCTGTGAATGCTGGATCAAGTAAAGATGGAAGATAGGAAAATGAATTGATTTAGAGAAGAAACAAAACATAAAAGAGTCCTTTGAAGGTCTAGGAGCACCTGTTAAACTTCCATCAGTTACTGGTTATAAATGAACATGCCTCCCTTAGATTGAGTAGGGGAGTGTCCCCTTGGTTGGCTGCTTTTTAGGTTGTGATGACATCTAACTTTAAACTTCAGGGTACTTTGTGACTATTCCCTTTCTGGTTTCCATCTTTGCAGACAAAAATACGCGCTCTTATCTTCAGTGTGTGCTCTTGCCTCTTGGGTTTCTGGGTTTCTTTCCCATCAATACACACATGATGTTCTCTTTTCAACCCTACGTTACTGTTACAAATTCTCAAAAATGATGTAATTATTTAATCTGCTTGTTATGGTTTGGGTTGCATATCCCCGCAAATCCTAGTGCAGTTGTTTGGTGGCTTTTACAGTTTATGACTGATCTATGATCCAATGCTGGGACTATGGGTGTGAGAACTATACCTGCCTTAGGGAAGATAGTTTGCTGGGATTATGGGTGTGAGAGCTATACCCACATAGGGTGGATAGTTTGTATATGTAAGGGAGAGAAAGAGGCTGCTGGCGGCATTCCTGCTGCCATTCCTCCCTCCTTGCACTTGTTGCTTTGCTGTGTACCGCCGCCATGAACTGTAGTCCTCTGCCATGTGCCACTGTGCCTCAGAGCCAGCCAAGTATGGACTGAAACCTCCACAAACTGTAAGCTAAATAAACCTTTTCTTCCTTTATTTTGGGCATTGGGTATTTTGTCTCAGCAATGAGAAAAAAGTAACCAAGACACTGCTTAATTCCAATTTGTGCCTGTACCTAGCAAAAATTTGTTTCTATATCTGTTCTAGCAGCCAATCTTTTGCCATTCTGTAGTACTTAAAACTGCATTTAAAGTAAGGACCCCTGCCAGAAGGTGTTCTCTGGATCCTGATCTTCTTTTGTTAGCTTGAGTTAACAAGAAATAAGGCAAAGGGTTTAATTATCAAATAAATGTGAGGAAAGAAAAAAATTACTTTGCTACTGGACAAACAGGCTAGAAATAAGGACACTGATAGATCCAATTATACTCAATCGACACCATCTGTGAGCTCTTCCCAGTCCTCTCTGCAAAGGAAAATGTGTCCCCTCAATCATGCATCCATGGTCTAGGAATGTTTTGAAAAGAAATACCGATAATTTCAGGGTCATAGAGGAGATATTTACAGCTGTGTTGATGTAATGGTGATAGATTATATGTGGTGGGTGGATGCAATGGTATTGATTTACTGTTAACTCAGTGTATATGAGGTAAGCAAATAGTTATCCCTTCTACTGGATATTATGGCAGCAATAACTTTATGAAGCCATATACGCAACAATACATTTTATTTTTTATGTACACGATGTTTTGTCTTCTTTCTTACATGCCTAATGTAGTTGGGATTAACATCAGCTAATACAACAGAAATGAAATAAAACAAAGTAGCAGAAGTCTATTAAAGATAGCTATTTAGGTCTTTCTTGTAAACTAACAATGGAAGTACATACTGTACATAAATACAGTATGTATTTATATCATATATAAATACAGAAGCTGCATGATGTCATGAGGCGGAGAGCTTCTAGCTTTCTGCTCCACAAGTTCAGTGTGTGGTTTCTACCATGACCAACATGGCAGCTTGCGCTCCAATCACTTGGCGCATGTTCTAGGTTAATAGCAAGGAAGACAGACGTTCGTCCATTTTCCTTCTTTTGAAGGAACTCATTGATCCAATAGCCACGCTAATGTGACATGCTAGGTTACATGAGAGGGAGGGAAATGTAGCGGCAGTACATGGCTAAAAGTTACAGTTCTGTTGATAAGAAAGATGGAGAAAATGGATTTGTGGAGGTAATAAGTCTTCTGCACAAGGCTTATTGCACTGTTTTCCATTTTAAATAGCATAATCAGGGAGCTAGTGTTAGTACATCTTGTACTTTAATTTGGAGGGAAGGGCAGAGGAATAAGATTTTCTGGATATATTTTTAATTGCTCTTTTATTAATGTACAGTTGTCAGGCATAATATTTACATTCAACTTAGGGAATTATTACATATGCATATCACATTAAGATTATTTTTTATGACTCAGTTTAATTCAACAAGGTCACTGAGTACCATAGTGTATAAGGCCATAGGCATATAAATAAGACATTGTTTCTGCACATGGAGTGTCCATAGTGTAAGGAAGAACAACGAAATATAGTAAACAGTTTCAGAATAATTAAAGTAAACCTACTAATAGGACATAAATGTATATCTAAGTACTTTCTTATTCATAAATTTATTTATATGAAAAAAATCCTACAGTAATACAAATTATTTTCTTGCAACTTGTACTTTATCAGGATAAAATTAAAAAGAATACAGAGACATATACATCAGTTCTAACTTTACTGCTGGCATTTTCAACATTCATTTTCCATTAAAGATGACAAGTATTGTTTTTCTAACATGTGGTTAAAGAAATGACTTTTCATATCTCCCATGGTAAGTCTCAGAGTAGTGCATGCTTTATATTACTAATTTGTTTACAACTTTAATTATAAATGGTTAGGTTTCCCGAGCCCATGAGTTTGTTAAGGAGGTAACCCTTTAATTTGAGTATTCACACCTAGCAAGAAGAAAATTTCACACATTTGGTTTATGCTTGGCATAGTGGTTTTTCTAAATCGCTAAATGGTTTCAACTATTTATGATCATATATTTTCTTCATCTCATTAAAATATGATTTAATGTCATACATATCATCACAAAGGCTGCTGTGCTACAGTGATTCTTTGTCAAACAATCAATATTTAGCCTAATGAAATAATTGAACATTGACACATTTTGTTACTTGCCACCTGATATCCAAACCAGAATGAATATTATGAATAGTAGTTTTCTCCTATGTTTACTGATATTTAGAAGTAAGTCATGGTTTTGAAAAAAGTTTTCATTACTCACATATTGATTTTGTAAATCAGATAAATGAAAATAAGAGAAAAAATTATATGAATCACAAAGTTTTCTTTTTTCTAAAGTGAAGTACATTTGTTAGATCACTATTTAAATCATCAAAGTCTAAATTTATAGAAAATATAAAGAGGATAGAAAATTGGAAAGGTTATGTTCTTATTAGCAATAGTTGTATAGTTAAAATATAAATCTTAAAGTATGATCCTTAAAAGACTGTATTCTAATTTGGTATTAATGTTTTATCTCCCATAAAAATTATAATTTTTATTCTTTGCTTTAAATGACTATGTAAAGCATAACAAATATATACAAAATTAAAGAAAGTATCTATGCAATGTTACAGAGTAAATGTGCCTGGAGAACCAGCTCAACATCAGGAAATACAAAGCTGCTGCATGTGGAAGCTTCCTTTTTGGACTTCCAAGTTGGTATCTTTTTCCTCTGTTCAAAATGTAAACACTATTCTGACTTCTCAAATGGGAATATAATTTGTATGTTCTTTAACTTTAAATTAATAAAACCATGTAGTATGCACTTTGTTTCTGAATTCCTTGATTCAATATTATGTATTTGAAATTAATCTGTGATGTTGAAATATATCTGGAGGCCATTAATTTTCACTGTTTTGTGATATCCCAATGCCAGACTATAAAAATTGGTGTAAATTCCTGGCCATTATCTCTTTAAATATTACTTATGACCCATTAGCACACTTTTATTCAGTGATACTTACACTGTAGACTTCTTGACCTTTTCACATATTCTTTGTTCCTTCTATATTCTTGTTCATATATCCCATTCATTTGCTTCTTCATGCTTTATGTTGGTTATTTTCTTTTCATTTGTCTTTCATTTTGCTAACTTTTCTTTCAATTGTATCTAATTTTCTATTTAATTTGTCCACTGAGTCTTTTGAATTTATTTTAAAAATAAAAGAAGGAAAACATATTAACAGACATCCATTTACAAAATAGCATGAGTACAATACAAGCAATACTGAATTACAGACAAAGTGGTAGGAAATTAACAATGATTATTGTATTACATATTGATATCTTCAAAGTGGTTTCTCAGGAAAACAAATATATACATGCAAGATTGATCAAATAATTAATCATTCACTGTTCCTTTAGGTAAAGCAATAGAGGTCAGTAGTACAACCATGTTAGCTATCCTGTATATACATATGTACGTAATTTCCACTTGTTTCTTTTCTCTTTTCTCTCATCCCAGTTGCTCTTTGCTTTTAAGCGTTTCCTTTCATTTCACAATGTCTATCATACCTCCTAATGTTTCTTTACTCTTTCAGGCTTTTACACTAGTGAGACAATACATTGTTTACATATGGAGGTCTGATCCATTGAGTTTTATACTTTAGTTTTGGCCTTTTCAGTTAGAATTTCTAGTGTTTCTTTTTCATGTTTTCTAGTTTCCTGCTAAAATCCTTAGTTCTGTTTTTTATTTTCTAAAACTTGCACAGCATATTTACTTTAAATTTAATGTTGTTTACTTGTGTCATTTTCTGAAATTTGTTGTTTATTTTGTTATTGATGTATCTATTCATGTGATTGTATATTAACTATAAAAATTGTTAGAAGTAATTCAATGTTTAAGATACAATTATCTTTTTGTAATCACTATTTTTTTTTTTTTTTTTTTTTTTTTTTTTTTTCGGTACTGGGGATTGAACTCAGGACCCTGTGCTTGCTAGCAAGCACTTATTCCACTGAGCTATATCCTCAGCCCCACAATTATCTTTTTTAAAGGTTTTTTTTTTTTTGCCTTCTGGCTGGTGAATGGGAATTCTATCAATCATAAATAAGTTCACATGTGTTTATTTCAATATGTGTGGGTATAATCAAGGTCTTACTTCAAATTTGCTGAGGTATAAATTATTTTATTCAAACATTTAAAAAATGATTCCTACTCTGCAATACCCTATTGAAGTGCTGGCTACTATTATATCCTGAAAGTTAGGAAATAATTTTATAATTCATTATTTTCATATTGGTTCCTTTCTATAATTATTATTTCACTAAAGAAAAGATAATTGTTATCAGTAAATAGAATACAATCATTAAATGGAACTACTTAATCGAATGGTAATGGTTTTGGAAGTACCACCTTCTCCTCATTCTGATATTTTGCCTTCAACATTTGTAATTTACTTTCAGCCAATTCATTTGATTGGGATGCTTGATAACTGGGCAGTTTCTATACTTTCCCCATGCTCGGATTAATGTCTGACAGTTCTGAGGAACTTCCCATTATTATTGTTTTGCAAATCTTGCTCTTTGGTAATAATTAGGGCTTTCTGTCAGATTTATCCTCTATTTTTATCTTGGTTTTCATGTAAAAATATTCACTGTAGTTAATATTATCTCCATATTACCACAAAAAGGTGTTTAGAAATGGCCCAGATAACCTTGAAAATTATGGAATTTTACACTAAACTGAGTTTTTATCACATGGTAAGTACCCATGGCCTTACCCTTGCCTGCTAATTTACTTGCCTCTGGACTAGTAATCTCTCTCTGCACTGACAGGGAAATGCGTGACTACATGCATTTATTTTTGTTTTTCAGAGGAAACATACTGATAACAACACAGTATTCTGAACATTAATCAGAAGAATTTAGTGAATAAGACCATTATAAGATCAGTAGGTACCAATTATCACAAACTTTAAAAAGTACTCTCCAAATTCTGCAGAAGTATGTAATTTCAACAGTAATTTAGGAATATTTTAAACAGAATAACTGTTTTGAAAATAATTTTTATGGAACCACAATGCTAGAAAGTTGGTATTAAAATGTAACTTTTGGATGTTTTAAATAGTAAATATCATAGAGTCTAAAAGTAAATGGAAAGCAGGCAGGATCAATACTATACTTAATCAGTATTTCCTTCTCAATAAAATTGTAATGATACCTCAAAGATTAAAATGATAAATTTAAAAATACAAAAATGAAAATATTCTTCATGGCAAAAGCTCCATAAAACATCAAACTATAAAAAATCATTTGTGGGTAAAACAACATACAGTATATGGTAGAATAAATGTAATTATTCCTAAGGACAAAAAGCTCCTACAAGTTAAGAAGGAAATGAAACGCAAACCTTTTTGTTAAAAAATTGAACAAAAGAGAAAAATTGGCCAGCCCCAGAAATAGCAATGCAAATGGAAAATAAATGAATGCAAAACATGTTTAATATGAAAGAAATTCATGTGAAAGATCAATGATACTCAGTTTCCACCAATAAAATAGGACTAAAAAATTAGAAGGTTGAAAACATTCAGTTACGTAGAGGACAGAGAAGTAGATGTTTCCAGCACTGTTCCTGGAACCTAAGTTGCTACAAGTTTTGAAATGTAAGCTGATATTATCTACTAAAATTTATAGAATATTCCCCCTAAGGAAAGGACAGCAGTATTTTGGGAGTCTATCTTAAGAACACAAACCATAAATATGCAAAGGATGTATAAAAGGATATAAAATCAACATTGTGTCCTGTGTTACAAACTAAAACGTTCATCAATAGAAAATTGTTGAACAAATTATGATATAGTTACTGTCCGAAGTATAGAGTGTTGTGTAGCTATTAACAGTATTAACATTTGTGAACTACTGGTAAGATGAAAATAAAAACCAAAGACTGATGTATAAAACAAAAGATTAGACTTTTGTAAAGAAAGAAAGAACAAACCCATACAATAATAACAACCCACTGTTATACAGTGACACACTGCTTTGGTCTGTCTCTATTACTATGGGGAGGGTTAGGAAGTATATACCCCACCTAAATGTTAAGTATGTAGTGTGGAAAAAGCTAAGAGCAGGCAAGATTTGTCATCTGTCCTTACCATATTTATGTAATTCTTTGTATTTGTTTTGTAATTTGAAAGTAAATCCTAATAAAGCAAACCAAAAATAAACATAACAAATGTGATTATAAAACCTTCCAACTAATTGAACATTTTGCAATACTAAATAATGAATGATACTTATTCCCTATAAGGGTGAAATTATTTACATTGGAGCAATACTTATTTATTAACTATACTTGACCTGCGTTGTTGTGTCATATGAAAAAGAACCAAAATATTTTTCACAAACCAGGCACTCATATTTATATCACATACTGAAAAGAGGTATCATTATATTTCCAGTTCCTCTAAGCTTGCCAATGTTTTGGACTGGTCTTCTCACCGGATCATTGGTTACTTATGCAACAGGTTTGCTAGCCAATGACCTGATGCCTCAGGCAACATCACAAGCAAGATTCAGAAGTCTGCAAAAGAGGGAAAACCCAAGCTGGGGAAGGGACAAAGTAGGCAGATGAGAGCTCAGATGTGTTCAATAGCCTGAAGATCAGTGGGAAGAGCAGATTCTGAGTGACACATGGTGTGGGAGAGGGTGATTGGCTGCTGGGTGGGTGTGGCGTGAGCAGACAAGGTGGATATTTAAAAAGACAGATGTCCCAAAGACAAAAGATGTTTGAAGGTGCAGATACCCCAGAGAAAGCAAACACGTGAGAACAGCTAGGCAGATAGAAAGGGTCAGTTCTGAAGACAGCAGGGTATTTTGAGATGAGGAGGGCTAGGCTTAAAAGATGTTTATAGGAGCTTGGGTTGGGGTTTGAGAACACATTTATTGAAGAGGCGGTAATAAAGGAGTTGTTGGTAGAGGGTCTGTGTTACGGTTTGTGTCCGCATGTCCCCCTAAATCCTCATGCAGTTATGGGGTGGCTTTTAGAACTTATGAATGATCCATGATCCAACGCTGGGACTATGGGAGTGAGAGCTATACTTGCCCTGGGGCAGATAGTTTGCTGGGATTATGGGTGTGAGAGCTATATCCTAAGGCAGATAGGTTGTATATGTAAGGGAGAGAAACAGGCTGCCGCCGCCATTCTTGTGGCCACTCCTCCCTTCTTGTGCTTGTTGCTTTTCTGTGTTCCACCACCATGAACTGTTGCCCTCTGCCATGTGCCACTCTGCCTCAGAACCAGCTGAGTACAGACTGAAACCTCCAAAGACTGTAAGCTAAATAAACCTTTCCTTCCTTCATTTTGGGTGTTGGGTATTTTGTCTCAGCAACAAGAAAAAAGTAACCAAGACAGTCTGCTTAGAGAAGACTAAAGCTTTCCCCTAAGGGGGGAGTGCCCCTGCCTTCCTTCACTGTTCTTTGTGACTGCTGTTCCCTGTTCTCAGTGCCCTGGAGACCAGGCAGGCCCTTGTGCTTGTGATACCATCTTCGGTCTAAGTGGCAGAGAGGCAGAGGCAGGACCGCCACACCTCGAGCCTCTAACCTTCCTGGGCAGCGCAGCGTGACTGCAGGCATCTTCACTGCTGGACATGAGGTCCTTAGGGCATGTCTAGGACAGGAGAGGGAGAGGGTGTGCGTCCTCCTGTCTGTCAGGGCTTGCTTCACATCCTGTTGTGGGAGGTGAACTATAATGGGCACCCCCAAGGCCTGCCAAGGGAGGGTCCTAGAGGGAGTCCAACCACTGGAGAAAAACTGACCCTCATCCTTTTCCTTGCTCTGTGGGCAAACTTGTAGCAAAGTCCTTACAATTTTGCAAATGGTGTGGTAGGGAACACAGGAGATATACAAAAATGACAGGAACCCCAAGCAGTAGAAGAGGTATGGGTCCATGTACTATATGTTTCAGAGTTATGTCCAAAGTTGTATGCAGTGATGTCTACATGTACTCCCAGCTACTTGGGAGACTGAGGCAGGAGAATCACAAGTTTGAGGCCAGCCTGAGCAACATAGTGTGATGGATTAACTAATGGTCAACTTGTAATACCCAGATGAGTGGATTCAGCATGGCTCTGGGTGTAGATGGCCCACCCAAGGCTTGTTGCCAATAGCATAAAAAGAGAACTGGAGGGGAAGATGGTGTGCTGTCAATTCTCCTGGAGAAGCCTGTTGTGCCGGCTTTCCTGATATGGACTCAGCTGTTGTCATCATCGGAGAAGCTCAGGTCCTCCCTGTTGCTGATGATGGCTGCGGTTCTTTTCAGGGGAGATCTGGTCCTTACCTTGGGCATTGTCACTTCCTGGCTCCAGTGCAGATCCCTCAGCCCGCTGGCACAGATCCTTCACTCCACTGGCACAGACTTTCTATCTTTCACCATTGACCTTTGGGGCCTTCCCAGAGCAAATCTATGATACAAGCTTGCATGAGGTGTTGTCATGGGCTCTAGGCCTCCAACTGGACTTGCGGAGGACACTGCCTTGGGCTGTAGGTTTTCAGCTGGACTAGTGCAAGACATTGCTTGGGATCTAAGCCTTCAGCTGATTCTTTGGATTTCTGTTGCATGAATGTCTGGCACTCTTCTGCACTTGACTTTTGGGTGAATATTATACAATAATCCTATGAATTACATATTCTGTATTAAATCTATTTCCTTGTAAACCTTGACTATCACACAGTGAGACCTCATCTCATTAAAAGTAAATAAGTAAATAAAACTACAAATCACTACATACCCTCAATGAAGGAGATGTTAAGTATCTCACATTTAGCAAGAAATGAGTAGATGAAAACTCTCCCTCTGTTCTATTTATTTAATTCATGAAACAAAAGACTGTCCTTGGATACCATCTATATTCTTGGAGGTCTTAGCACTGTATGTGCTAAACTCAGGAGTGAAAGGAAGAACAAGAATAAATGTCACTAAATTGGCAGTTATTAAACATGACTATAGGTTTTCTTATACTGTTTCCTTTATCTTTGCTACACTTACCTAATCTTCAGGAGAAAAACATTAATGAAATGCACTGCAAGCTGTCTTCACACTCTGAAATTTCACGATTTAAAGATCTCTTTTCTTGAAGATGGAATTCTACTTAGTCTCAGAAACTTAGCAATTACATTGTAGTTATCTAAGTAATATTCTTGCTATTGACTGTACCATATTTACTGACTAGCAGTAGAAATAATTACTGTCTTCTCAAGAACAAGTTGTATAGGATTCCTTCCCTCAGGTAAAATTTCTAGTCACACAGGATAGCTCTAATACCTGTCCTCAGGGCTGGCCTGGCAATCTCACAGATGGGAACAAAGGAGAATCTCTTTGCACTGAAAGAAATGTGGAGGTTATGGGAGAGCACTGTGCTTTGCTGGTTTCTTGGAGAAAGGGCAGAAGTGTGTCTCATCTCATGTGGTCTTCGGTTTTGGACCAAGGAGCCCCATGGCTACTTCCCACGTAGATATCTCCCTGCAAGATTTTAAATTCTGTGCTTTCCCTCAGCCCCAGAGATTCATATTACTTTCCTTTGTAAAACTGCCACCACTTACAGTGTACATAGAGTAGTCTTCCATATAGAGGCATTTAGTGCATGATATCTCCAGGGCAGAGACAGAAAAGAAACATTCTTTAGCATCTCTATCAATCTCCAAGCATCTCCATGGCCTATTCTAATTAAGGCTCTAAAGTTTCTTCCCTTAGGACAAGTCCAGAATTTTTTGTGTGCCTTCTGGTTTCCAAATAGGCATAGGTTGTCTATCCAACACATCAGAGGAACCTGTTTTTCTCATGACCAGGCTCTTCAGGAAGAGACAAGAAAGTGTAAGTCTTGGGTCACTCTTCTGCCTTTTCTTTTCTTTTTTTCCTTCTTTTCTTTTTTTTCTCTTCTCTTCTCTTCCTTTTATTTCAGATAAAGTTCAGTCAAAAAATCAGTGTTTGATTTGCAGTGTTGGTACTTTGTGATAAATAAGTGGGTTTGGGGTTGGTATTTAACTATCACTTTCTGGACATCTTTTTCATAAAAACTCCCTGCAGACAACAGAGGAGTCAGCATCCTCAACAAACTCTATGGAGGCTACAGTCATGAGGTTTCCACTTGAATATCTAGCCAAGCACTTTATGTCTACATAGGAGCTTTGGCAGAGAGCCTGGAGAGTCCTCATGTCCAGCATAACTGCAGTTCTCTGGTGCTTCCCAAACCTGCCTTGATCTATAAGACTCCACATCAAAATTCTTGCATCTGTCCTCATGGAATGTCATGGTTGCTATTTCAAGACTCATTGGATCTACTTCTGGGGCTGGGAGGCAGTTAGGATGTGTGTAGATATATCCCACAGCACAGTTAATGACAATCTATGCTTGGGTCTGGTTATAATGCTTTAAGTATTTCATTTCCTTGTTGAGCAAACCTAACCTTGGTGGGGCACAAATCGTAAAATTGTTTTAGTTTTTCTCTCTGTCACCACCCTTTAATGAGATTTATGGCAGACCTAGAATTTCCTCTCCTTTTTACATGGCAAAATGTCCACTCTGCTCTAAACTAGTTTAGAAGTATTCATCTATTCTCCTTCCCTCATTGGTCAGCCTGGAATTATACGGATAAAGATGGGCATAGAGGCAAAGTTCTAATCTCGAGACACTTCTGCTTAGATGGAGCCAAAAGACAAAAACAAAAATAGAATAGCAAAAATTGAGCAGCTAAATTTCAATATCAGATAAATAGCAATTCTTAAGTACAAGCATATTCTAAACATTGCACATGACATACTTAGACTAATCTTTTCCTGTTTATTTCAAGTTCAAATGTAAATGGGGTATCCTTGTTTATCTGGAAAAATTATTTATCTAGCCTCTGTATCCCCCAAGGTGTTGGAGTTGAGAAAAAAGTAAAAGAAAAAGAGCTGAACTTCAGGCAGTAACCAACTTCTATTAGACATTCCAGAATCTATTAATATTGTAACAGACTCCCAATATGTGTGGCTCACAGTTAATCATATAGAAACAGCTACTTTAACAAATGGTACTGAACTTGATCAACTGTTCTGCATATTACAAACTAATATTCATAATATTTTCCTATTTTCATAACTCATATTTGTTCTCCTTCATATCTTTCTGGTGACATGGTTAATTATAATAATGAAGTTAATCAATCAATTTGTTGCTATTTCCTCACCAAATTGTTTAGCCACTGAATTTCATACTTTAACTCATATATATACCAAAGGTTTACATTAAAAATTTCTCAACTTTCCATTCAACGGGCTCATGAAATTATTTTATCTTGTCCTACTTGTGGTCTGCTTAATAATCCTATTTTTCAGCCTGGAACAAATCCTAGAGACTTGCAAAGTAATGAGTTGTGGCAAATGGATGTAACACATATTCCTGCTTTTGGGAAGCTTGGATTTGTGCATGTTGTTATTGACACATATTCTGGCTTTATATGGGTCTATGAACAATCAGGAGAAAAATTTGTACATGTTAAAAGTCATTTGTTAAAGTGTTTTGCTGTTATAGGTAAACCTAAAGCAGTTAAAACTGACAATGGACCTGCTTATGAATCCCATTCCTTCCAACAATTCTGTGCCTTTTGGGATATTAACCATTATACCAGCATTCCATACAATCTTCAAGGATAAGGTATGGTTGAAAGGACACATGCCAGAGCTCCTGTCAAGACTTATACACCCAGGGCTGCCCTGATGGAGACGCTACGTTGGGAGCGCTCAGGTGGGTGGAGGTATCGGTCGGTGAACTCCCCATCCGTGTAGATCTGTAGATCGGGGAGAGGGAGAGCTGGAAGGCAGACCGCGTTGGGGGGGGTAACAGGGATGGAGGGGGTCTTGCATAGGAAGAAGTGAGGGTGAGGGAGGGAAGAACTGGAGTCTGATAGCAAGGACGGGACCTAGGGGAGCTGGTTGATCCGCAGCAGGTGACATTAGCCCCAGCGGGGGAGAGATTTACCGGGCTGAACCTGCAAAGGGGCTAAGTTTTTGTCAGGTTTTGCTGAACATTGGTCTGCATAGGATCGGAGGAGGTGATGGGTGAGGGAGAGAACAGGCAAGTAATTAGCGAGAGGGCTTGGAGCAGCAGGGGGAAGCTGGAGAAGAAAAGGCTGTTGGTCCATGAGTTGGAAGGGGCTGAGGCCAGAGGGTTGGCGGGAGGCAGCTCCAAGCCAGGTCAGGGCATAGGCAGGAGGGATGGCCACGACTGCTGAGTAGCTTAGAGAGATGCACCTTAGGGAGATGGTTCGTTTTTTGTTTTTCCACCTTACCTGAAGACTGAGGATGGTAGAGAGTGTGCAGGGCCCAGTGGATGTTGAAGGCTTGTGAAACTTGTTGGGTGACTTTGGAAACGAATTACAGGCCATTGTCTGACTGAATGGAACAGGGCAGATAGAAATGGAGAATGATTAATGTGTCCACCCAGGTGAAGATGTATTGGAGTTTTCTGTGCCTGCACATGTGGGTAAAGTTAATTTGCCAGTCTTCTCCTGGTAATGTTCCCCTAAACTGGTGTGGGGAAAAAGTGAGGAGAGGTCGAAGAGAACCTTGTGGGTTTGTTTTGGAGCATACTGTGCATTGTGAGATGTCCTGTAGTAAGGGGGTTAGGCCAGGATGATGGGGTCTAGGAGCCTTTTTAGTGGTCTCCAGCCTGTGTGTAAAGAGTTGTGTAGTTGGCTAAGGAACTGTCAGGCATGGTCATCTGGGAGACAGTACTTCCCGTCCAAGAGGAGCCAGCCCTCTGGGCCAGGGGAAGCACATTTTTGGGACAGTTGCTTGAGCTGTGTGTCTGAGTAGGTGAACCCAGTGGGATAAAAAGGGGGGGGGCGACTAAGGCCTGGATGCAAAGAGGGAAACTGGGGGGTGGCCGTGGCTGGAGGGCTGCCAACTTGGCTGCTTTATCTGCCCTATTGTTTCCTTCTGCGATTATTTGTCAGTGACCTGCAGATGGCCATAGCTGTGAATATGGCAACCTCGATTGGAAGGGTGGTGGCTGAGAGGAGTTGGAGAATCAGCTTGCCATTTTGAATGGATGAGCCTTTTGTGGTTATGAAGCCATGTCCTACCCAGATGGCAGCATGGTGATGGACTATGTGATAGGCGTATTTAAAGTCCGTGTAAATGTTTACTGTAGTTCCTGAGGCCAAGGTCAGGGCACGGGTAAGGGCTATGAGTTCTGCTTTTTGTGATGAAGTGGGGAGGGGATTTGCCTCAGTGGTTTGGGTCAGGGAGACTATAGTATATCCTGCTCGGGGCACATCCGGGCTGGAGGAGGAGCTCCTGTGTACAACCAGGTGTTCTAGGCTTGGGTTAGGGGTTGGGTATGTACTGAGGTGGCAGTAAGGAGGAGGTCAGTTAAGGATTCAGAGCAGGAGTGTGTGGGCTGTGCATTTGAAAGAGGAAGGAGAGATGCTGGGTTGAGGGTCCCACAGAGCTTTAGTGAGACCTGAGGTTTCTTGATGAAGGTGATATGAAAGAGTCAAGATGGAGAGCTTGGTGTGAGAGAAGGTCCATGAGATGGGGTGGGGGGATGATAAACTGTAATCTGCCCCTGGAGTGTTAGTTTTTGGGCTACCTGAGTCAGGATGGCAGCAGCTGCCAGAGCTCTAAGGCAAGGAATCCAATCTTGTGTTGTTAGGTCCAGCTGTTTGGATATGTTGGGGGGGCAAAATCTGGGCCCTTGTATTGACCAGGACTCCTAAGGCTGTTCCATGAGACTCTGGAGTGAATAGGTGAAAGGGCTGGGTAGGATCGGAAAGGGCAAGGGCAGGCGCCTGCAGGAGCAGAGTTTTGATCTGAGTAAAGGCCTGGAGGACGGGGTGGGAGCCTGCGAGGGGTTTGTCCTGTGGTCCACGAGTAGCACCATACAGTGGTTTAGCCAGGAGTGCAAAGCGGGGGACCCACAAGCGGAAGCACCCCACAAAGCCAAGGAAAGATTGGACCTGTTTTGTAGTGGAGGGGGGCAAGGAGCGGAGGGCCTCCCTACGGTCAACCGTGAGATCCCTCGTGGTGGGTGTAAGGTGGAACCCCAGATAACGAACAGAGGGGAGAGAGAGCTGTGCCTTTGTTTTGGAAACACGGTAGCCCTTTTGGGAGAGAAAGTTTAGGAGCAGAGTGGTGTGGAGGTGAGAGAGGTGAGGAGGGGGGCTGCACAGGAGCAGGTCATCTACGTATTGGAGCAGCTGACTGGGTTTGAGACCTAAGGTGGCCAGATCGGTCATGTGAGCCTGGCCGAAGTAGTGGGGGCTGTCCCCGGACCCCTGTGGGAGAACGGTCCAGGTTAGCTGTGAAGTGATTTGCGTGATGGGATCTTCCCAGGTAAAGGCAAAAAGTGGGTAGGAGGAGGGGTGCAGGGGAATAGTGAAGAAAGCGTAAGTGGGTCGTGCCTGGTGGGATACAGCCGAGAAGAGTGTACGGGTCAGGGACTATGGAGGTGACAGAGCAGACAGCCGAGTTAATGATGCAGAGGGTTTGGACAAGCCTGTAAGAGCCGTTAGGTTTGATAATGGGGAGGATAGGGGGGTTATATGGTGAGTGTGTAGGAATGAGGAGTTTTTGATTGAGGAGCTGGTCAGTAAGAGGCATTAACCCTAGTTGGTGTTTGAGCAAAATAGGGCACTGGGGGCAGTTAGGAAAACTGGAGGGGTCCTGGGTAGTCACGATAATGGGATGGTGTTGAGCCACCATGGGTTGTGAGGTGTCCCAAACTGTTGGATTGTCATTGTCAAATGGAAAGGAGGGGTCTGACTGGTTACCTGTGGGTGGGGATGGGGAGAATGGGAGGATGGCTAGGAGCAGTGATGGTGAAAGAGGTTTTGGGAAGGAGAGTGTAATGTGTAATTTGGCGAGTGCATCCCACCCCAGCAAGGGAGTGGAACACCTAGGCATTATGAGAAAGGACTGAGTAAATAACCTAGAGCCAATCAAGCAAGGTAGGGGGCCTGTGGTGAGAGGGCATTGGGGAGAACCCTCGACCCCAACAACCGTGATCTTAGATGAGAATGTTTGACCAGAAAAGCTGGGGAGAATGGACCAGGAGGCCCCTGTATCAATGAGGAAGAAAATTGACTTACCCGCCATCTGGACTTTTACCCTGGGCTCCTCAGTTGACAGCAGGATCTCGTCTGCCTCGTCGGTGGGGGTTTGGAGTCCCGGGCCCCGTCAGTCCTCTCCGGCCAAACCAAGCAGGTCCGTCAGGGACGGCTGAGGTCTGGGCTTTGGAGTGGGGGCAGAGGACCCCTCTCATTGTAGGAAGGGGCAATCTACCTTCCAGTGCCCAGTTTGTTTACATTGTGGGCAGGGTCCCAGGGGTGGTAGGGGATTAGGACATGATCGCGCCCAATGGCCCTCTTGTCCACATTTGAAGCAAGGCCTCGGAGGCTGCTTATTGGCTGGGAGCTGAGCAGACTGTTTGGGGGTCTGAGGCTTGAGAGCTGCTGTGAGGAGTTGGCATGTTTTTTTGGTATGGGCAAGTCTTTCTTCCTTTTCTGCGTCTTTGTGGCCATTAAAGACCTTGAAGGCCAAGTTCAAAAGTTCACGCCTGGGAGCGTTGGGTCCCTCCTCAAGGCGTTTGAGCTTTTTTCTAATGTCAGGTGTTGACTGAGAGATGAAGGAGGTGTTGAGGACCAGTTGGCCCTCTGTTGAGGCTGGGTCAAGGTGTGTAAACTTAGTGAGGGCCTCTGATAGACGTGTCATGAAAGCGGCAGGGTTTGCAGTGGGCTCCTGTGTGATTTCAAGCAGCTTATCCCAGTTAATCACCTTACGGGTTGTCTTTTTGAGGCCTGCCAAAAGGTACATAATCATTTGATCTTGAGCTAGGGGACCTGGAATGTTGGACTGATAGTCCCATCGGGGATATCAACCTGAGGGACTGCCTGAGCGTTCCCTGGGGGGAAGGTCTGATCCGTGCAGTGTGTCTCGTCTGCATGGGCCTGGGCGGCTAGCTAGACAGTTTCTTTTTCCTCTGGGGTGAGGGTGAATGAGAGAAGAGTGTAAAGGTCATTCCAAGTAAGTTGGTACATCTGGGTCAGGTATTGGAACTCTTTGATATACGAGGGGGGTCAGAAGTAAAAGAGCCAAGATGCTTTTTGGGTTGTGAGAGATCGGAGAAAGACCAAGGTTGATGGACAAAGATGAGTCCCTGTGCTCCTGCCACCTGTCTCAGAGGGAAAAGCCTGGATGGGGGCAGGAGGGAAGGAAGTGTAGAGCAGCTGATGAGGGAATTTCAGAATGGGTGTAAGGGGCAGGCAGGGAAGGGAGTGGCGAGCCTGGGGTCCCGCTGGCAGTGGGCCCTATGGCCGGGGGCATTAGGATTGGTCTGGGGAGGGGCCGATGATCGCCTAAGGGACAGGTCATCAAGGGGCTCAGGGAAGGAAGGAGTTTGGGAAGGGTAATGGGAGTGGTGGCATGTAGAGGTTGGGGACTTGGCCAGGAGAATCAGTCAGGAGAATGAGGCTTGTTATGGAGGGAGAAGAAACCTTGGACATAGGGTATTAGATAGAGTACCTCGGACCATTTATCACTGCAGTGACAGTAATTGTGTTAAGTCCTGCGAGATGTTGAAGTTGAGAGTACCCTCGAGTGGCTAAATAGACCCATTATCTAGTTTGTACTGTCGCCAGGCAGTTTGGCAGAGGAAGGCATGAGATCAGGGAGGCCGAGGGGGCCGTGGAGAACAGACTTGACTGGCATTGGGAGAGTAGGGGAGGGAGGAGGTGTAGCTGAGAGGGAGGAGAGAGCAGAGAATGAGGAGACTGAAGACCACTGTTGACCAAGAGAGGTCCCAATAGGACGACAGACCCAGGCCCCGCGAGTGGACGTCTCCGGTCAGGGAGGGGGTCGCAAGAAGGGAAGGAGTGGCTGACCATGTCCATATGATTTTGGGAGGGGGCCTCAGAGGCCAAGGCGAGAAGCCGGGAGAATGAGCCGTCCAAGAGGTGCAACAGAGGGGTCCTCAGGGAGAGAAAAGAAGGGGAAGTCAGGGAGAGAAGAGTGAGGAGGAGGAAGGAGAAGAAGCCAACCAAGTCAGGATCAAATAGAAGGTTCCGTGAAGGACCTCGCTGTAAGAGGCGCATGGGGGAGACAAAGGTGGCCAGTTGGCATCGAAGGGGCTGGAGCGATCCGTGAAGGACCTCCTGGCATAGGGGCTGACTGGAGAGATCCTCAAATTAGTCAGTCACAGAAATGAACAAAGAGGGAGGCGAGGTGGATGGGAGAATAGGGGACATGGGCATGAGGGGGGGCAGGAGAAAGAGGACTTATGGTTAGGACTGAGTGATGTGTGGATGCAGGGGTCAGGATTGTGGCAGGTCCGAGGCTTGTGGTGTACTTCAGAGGTGGTCGGCCGTGGACCTGGGGAGGGGTCCCCAGTCAGGGGGTTTTGGCACCAAATGATAGAAAGTGAGACCCCACACGGAACCAGACCAGACCTTCTGACACGAGAGAAGTCTTTATTGGGGGAGGGACAGAGTAGCGGGCTACCTAGCAGACCAAGGTAGCCCTTGAGCTGAGGAAAGCATGGACCTTTAAGCTCCCTTCTGGTGAGGCTGGGGTGGGGTGAGGAGATGTCCCTGGGCCAGAACAGCCAGAGGCCCTAGCAGCAGGGAGGGCGTCCATGCCAGAATGGCCCGAATGGCAGTAGTTGTCCGTGTCAGAGCGACCTGAGCAGGTGAAATGCCAGAGACAATGAGGACAGGGTTGGCTTTTGTGACTGAAGGGAACTGAAGTGGAGCAGGTAAGGGAAGGAGAGAAACATTGAGAGTTAAAGTTTTCCCATGAGGGGGACGGGCTACCTTGTGACTTATCAGAGATCTTCCAAAATGTAAAACAAAGACTGTTTATTGTGATAAGACTTTCCTTCAGATTAACACCTCTACCTTTAACTAAAACATGTGATGTGTATCTCATTAAAGGATAACAGCTTCCTATATATTAGATTGGATTGGTTTAAAAAGGTCCTGTTACGTCAAAATGAAAATTTAAGTATGTTACAAAATGTCTTCATGATTGTCATGTAGCAGTGTATGTATGGTGTTGATTTTTAAAATTCTGGGTATAATATTGTAACTGTTGTTTGTAAACATCCTATTAGGATTTAAATATTAGGATATCCATGGTTGTTAGAAAATAATGACTCCATTTATATGTTCTAACGTGTTTGCTATTCAGGTCAGATTGTAATATTAAGCTTATTGTCTTGCTTACAATGTTATGTCATTAATCTTCTCTGCTGGATGTTTAATGACTGAAGTTTGGAGACCTAAAATTGGAGAGATATATTGTGCCAGAGAACAGCCAATATTTTGGCTATACTCTCTGAGGTCAGTAAAGACTCAGGACATAAGAAAACCTCTGCTGTGATATAACTCAGTTGAGTCCATGATTTTCTGATCAAGGAGATTGTGGGACCACGGAGGAAAGTGATTCTGTGATATATAGTGTGCCTAAGGAGAGTCACCAGGAGAGGAAAAATCTCTCCAGCTTTCACAGAAAGCACCTTGCTCAAGCAATGGCTGTGACTCATCCGGATGGCTGACACTGACTGAAGATATAGAGATACTGCACTTGGCTCCAGGATGATTCCTGAGGAGACTTAACTGACCTTTGATTAGAGAGTAAGAGGTTAAATTTTTATTTATACAAGTCTCATTTTAACTTGGTCTCGGACATCCAGCAGAAAAGTGAAACCACAAGATGTAACCTCTTTATCTGGGGAAGTTCATCCAGCAAATGCTGAGAAATGGGAAGACAATTGACACCCTTCTCACTGTTGCTTCAAAGGATTGCAGCAAAACAAAAAGGGGGAAATGTGGAGGACGTTCTTTGATTAGAATGCATTGAGGACACAAGGATTTGTTATTTGTTATAGTTTCTTAAGATAAGGCTTCAATTTACAGCCCAGATTAGCCTTGAATTTACAATCCTCCTATCTCAGCCTCTTGAGTACTGGGATTACAGGCATGTGTTGGATTACATGTACAGAAGGATAATCCTTTAATTATTCTTGCTAAAAAATTTGGTATCTACCCATTTGTACTAGCTAAGCCCTTGGTTCTTTCTCAAGAAAGGGTGACTGAGATTGGTATTCAGGGCTGCAGTCCCAGAGGCTGTGAGCCCCCTGACCCAGAAGTTTATCTCTCTTGTATTTCTTTTTCCTCTCACTTTCTTATTCATCTGCAGGTACCTCGTTCTTGGGACCTGTTTACCCTGGACAGAAACAGATCTTAGACCAACAAGGAAACTCCTACAGCTGGAAGGTGGTTCTGGAAATCCACTGAATAAGCAGAAGTGTAAGCATACTTAAAAGCCCTAGTTCCCATTCTGATCAACAGTAACCTCTGAGAAATTTCCTTTAGGAGCCCCACTCTCTTCCATCATCCCCCTAATCTATTCTTTGTGCTTGTGGAGTTTGGGATTGAATTTAGGGGTGCCCTACACCAGAGCTACATCCACAGTCCTTCTCCTTTTGATTTTAAGACAGTCGCCCTAAGAGACTGGAACTTACAACTCTCCCGCCTTTCCCCTCACATGTCACACGGCGCATTAGCTTGGGTGAAAAACAGATATCATATTCAGAGTGAGTCACAGTGAAGAGAGATTTCAAGAGTTTATAAAGGACTTTCCACAAACACATAGGAAAGGTATAGCAAACCCCAAAGCAATAGTGTAATACCCCAGAACTTCTGGGCAGAGCGCAGTTACTACCTGTAAGGTTGAAGCACTAGGAGAGCAAGCAGACTCTAAAGCTGGAGAAGGAGCTGTGTGCAGAGTGCAGGAGCTTTGTCTGGGGGGCCCAGCTGTCTCTTGGGAGCAGCAGCACTCTCCCTTCTCCCTCCCAATGCCTGCCTACTGCCCCTGACTGGTACCCGGTGGAATTCAGAGGGCAAGAAAACCGACCGTGCACCTCATAGAAGTAGCCTCTCTGGGAAGAGAAGAGCATATAACATTCCCTGCATAATGGCATCTTCCTTCTTGCATTCTTCTTGAACTTACTAGTTTGTTTTTATATGAGGCTGGAAAGTGGGGGTAGGTCTGAGTGGTTTAGGGTTTTGTGCTGGTGAATCTGTTGACATTCTCAGAGCTGCGGTGGCACATGTGGCAGAGCGGGTCCCCAGAGCCCTCTCTGCAGGTGTGCAATCCACGTGACTGTAGCAGCTGAGCATCAGCTGTTTAGGTTTAATTGCAGTGTTGGTACTTTGTGATAAATGAGTGGGTTTTGGGTTGCAGTCTGGGGACTCAGTCTCTGAAAGGTTCCTCTAGAGTGTGGGTTATACTAAATGCCCACTCTATGCGGCTTTGGGAGTTTAGCAGTGATCTGGAGATACTGGAAAAGTCCTGTTTAGCATCTTCATTCAAGCACAAGTGAGCAAAAATTATTAATACACCATAGAGAGGCAGATATAGATTTTGTGGATCATGAAACTTGTACAATTTCGTAAAAACTCTTTGAGGAAAAGGATATAAAGAAGAATGAAAATTTAGGTGTGAAAGATACCAGTGATATAGAATTAGAAAATCACAGTAGATCTTAAAACATTGACTGACACAAAGGACATCACAAAATCTCCCTAACATGAAACACTTTTTTGATACATATTCTTTAAACATCTCTTCCTATGAGAAAGATTTTATAACTTTCCTATAAGTTATAGGAAAATATTTCAGTCCTAGCCCTGGAATATCTGACTGGTGTTTGTCTTTATGGATATTTTCACCACTTATTGATTCTATCCTATCAATTTTTAGAATTATTATAACATTTAGGACATCTCTATAGTGCATTTATAATTCTATATGCATGTGTCTATTAAGTGTGTTCTTCTCTTTAGTCAACTAGTTCTTTTTGACTAGGTATCAACATAAAGCAGCTTCTCAGATTGCTGTGCAGCTTGTCTAACAGCTGGAAAGTTTTCCACAATGTACTTTTGCTTCTGTTTTAGTTTGCTTCTTTTCTACCCATGTGCTTCTGGCTTCAGGTGCTACAAAAGTCATTTGCACTGCGTTCTTATCATTGGACCTGTTGTGTCATGATGTTGGGGATGTTCACTTAGTATCACATTTGTGGAGGCCTATCCCAGCTAGCAATAATATACTTGCACAGAGAAATTATTGAAAACCACAGAAATGCATTTTACAAAGCCCAATATAAATGTATTCCCCATTCCATCTAGACTTTACCTAATCTGCTCACTTCAGCACCAGGGCAGAGATTGGTTAGAAGAATTCAATATTCTTTAGTGATTGGAGTTAAACTAGCTTGCTAGCTAATTTTTCAAAACTTCATGGACATACAAACACTATTTACCACACTAAGTGACCCTGAAGCTTAAGTTTTATTTGCTTGATGATAAAAGAATGTTTGTCATTTAAAACTTTATCCTGGAACACACTGAGTCCTTCCCGTGTGACTGAGTATGGATAGCTTCTTCCATGCTCAGGTCTTTTGGTGAACTTCAAGATCTTTGCCTCTGATTATTGAGTTCTTCAGCTCCCCCTTCCAATTCCAGAGACTTTAGGAATGTTTAGAAAGACAAAACAATACATGTGATTTTTCTTCCAGTATACATCTTCTCCCCAGGTCAATCAACATGCACAACCAGATCTTTGAAAGTGGGGCCACTGATGTACTACAAATATTTGAGCTCCAGCCTTCTGTTTGCCAGGAAAGCCAGAGGCATGATGATCCAGAGGAACTTTCAGAATGACTGGGACCAGAATTCTTGCACAGGCTCTCTGCTCACTCAAAAACTTTCATAAATGTGTTAGAATAATATTGGCTGAAATTGTTCAGAAAACTATGCCTGTGCATTAACATGCATTTCATTTTTAATCATTTAGATGAAGAATTAAATCTTGAAATTACTTTTGAACTCCTGACAATTTTATTGTCAAGGCATTTGAATGAGCTCATAATGCTTGCAATTTTAAATGAAGCCAGGATCAGATGAACTTCAGATTAAAATTCTTGTTTTTTCATTCTGCCAAGTTATCGGTAGAATACTAAAGTCAAGAAGTCCTCTTTCTTTGTGTATAGGAATAAAATATTCCTCATCACACTGAATGCTGCTGCTGCTTGATTTGTACTTCTGAACTTGTAATTTAAATTAATGATTCCATCTATCATATATAGATGTGTAGTGTATATGATGTGTATATAAAGTATTTTTATTTTTCAGGCATTTTAACAAAAATAATATCATGTCTCTGCCAACAATGAATGGCATTCCCTGTAACTGACATACTAGTGTTTAGATATTTATAGTTTCAGGTATTTAAAAAAAAAGAATCAATGTTGCATTGCTAAAACTTCAACTCTGACTTGAGGGACAGATGCACACAAATGAATTCTTTCTGCCTACCAGGTTAAGCTCAGGTGCTCTTTGTTGTTGCTGTTGCTGTCATGGGGAATGTACAAAACAATAAAAGGTTAAATGCAGGGAGAGACACTGGTATATAGGGAATGCTTGGAGTGCATAATAATAACGAAGGAACCTGTGATACAGCGTTAAAGTGACACCCAAATAAGACAGGGCTACGTTAAGACAATTCAGAGAATGTAAACGCTGCAACCAAGTATACTTCTGTTGTGTTTTATAATTCTATTTGTACTAAGCATAAACAGTGACCTCATAATGTGTGCATAGCAGACATTATTAAAATGTCCTCGTTTAAAAATTCACAAAAATTGGGGGGAAATTTCTAATAACCTTGAGAGCTTTACTGTTCTAATGATGTCCACTCAATAAATTTGTAGTTTTCTAAACATTATCTTCTTTGGAGCAAGGCAGATGTTAGCAAGTGGTAAGTTTGAAGACCCATTATTTATGGGAAAAACACAAAGGCAAATAAAGACCTATTCCTCGGAGGCCTTGACTAAAGGCGGCGAGATAAAATGCGAGACAAACGTCCACTGAAACTCAGGGCTGGCTGCCGCCCCGCCTCTCTCCTCCTCGCTCTTTCCTACTTGAGCGCTACGATTTTGACACGGGTCCCAGATGTCAGCAGTTATCGGTTCTCTGTTCTTTCTACACTTCACTTTGATGTTTTGAATGAATTCCACAGAATTAACGTCACAGAAAGGGAAGAAAGCTGTCTATTTGCTGTCCTTATATATGCCAGGTGATTATTTGTAATCTCGTGATTGTCAAACTTTGTACTCAGCTTACAGGTTTTGGGTGATTTTTTTTTTAGTTATGTAATGTACCACCTTTAACTGTAGTAGGTATACAAACACGTGAAGACAAATCCATGCACTATACATGCACATATTTTTAGCATGTGACCATAAAATGCTAGATTTTCATTTTACTTTATGATGCTCTATCCCAACAGTAATAATAAGATTATGGACTAAGTATTTAATTTATTGGAATATTTGAATTGTGAAAAACCACAGAGTTGTGGTCTCACACCTGTGAATACATTTTAGACCATAAAAATCATAACACCCAAACTTACTTTGACAGCTGAAGATCAAGGGTACATAGCAAAGTAAAAAAGCAGGCATAACATCTGATTTTTCATTCTAGCAGGTCATAGCCCATATTTTAGTTTACATCTTTTCTAATTGATTCTGCAGACCTGACATCGAACAGCACATAACTACTTTGATGAAGTGTGACTTGTCCCAAGGTCACTGGATAACTTTTAAAAACTTACATATGTGTCCCTAAGCCTAGGGCTTCAAAATGGAAGCAAATGTATTTTTGCAAATATATTTTTTAAAAGTATTGAGTTGCTGCTTTCTACATAGCAGTGTTAAGGTTCACTTTGCTGAAAGGGTTGTTTTTGAAATGAAAAGTGATATTAGAGAAAGGATCCAAGCACACTCATGGTAGGAAATACTGTGTTACTGTAGTGCGGCAATGATTCTTGCAATTTTGCTGATAAAACAAAAATTCCTTTACTTTAAAATGGGGAGGTGAGCTGGAGAATTATGTAATTTCCTTTCTAGCTCTGAAAGTCTTTAAGTAAAGAATAAAGAAAGATCAATATCTGGAGAAAAGCAATAGAGTTAAATAGGTACGTTTGTCTTGTACCCTGTATAACTTAGATCTTTGTTCTCACTTTCTCTTTCAACTATTCTAGCAGAAATTGTCAAGCTTACGTCAAGCAAAAACTGAGTGATTGGTTAAGCCAGGACAAATCAAGAAAGGTAGTTCAAGTGTTTTATAGGCATACCATTCTTGTTCATTTTACTTTGAAAATGGAGTTATTAGTATGTTGGCAGCCAATTCTTTAGCAAGACAACCTCTACATCTGTTTTAAAGTGGTTAGAAGGGAGGAGTGACAAATAATTAGATTTCCACTCTCCTTGGTATTTTCCTTTCCATTACAAAAAGTATCTCCACAAAAACTATTTTAAAACTCTTATTTGTGACAGCCACCATTGAAGCAGATACCATTTCGGCACCTACCACAGCTGTCAGGCATCAAAACCCAGGAGCATATAATTGAATAAATATCCATTATTACCTCAAATAAATGATTTGTAAGAAGTCATTATTTTTCCTGACATCTTGGTCTTCAGTGTTGCATGTCTCTCCTGGCTTTCTACAACCACTGGAGTCAGAGCAGATGTAGATTGCGATCATGATAAAGAAGCATACCCTTCACAGCTATGGCAATGTTGGTACTGGAAAAATAGGTGTGATTTATTAGGATGCTAAGTTTGCATTTACTTTCTGATATTTCTCCTAGTTCACTCAGTGTTTCTAAGCTAAAAGTAGAAAAGCAGAGGTTCAGAGGCAAAAGGGGAGGAAGAATTTGGCAGGAATATTTGCCTCTTAATAAAAGAATAAGCCATCCTAAAATAATACTGTCCTTACGGCTGCCTTTTTGAAAATATATTTACTTTGCGCAATTACTTTAAAGAACTAGTTAATTTTTTAAAAGTATTGATGGACAAATTATATGTAATATTTGCATATTATCAGGTTTTTCTTCTAATGTTTTCTCATTAGAGATTACATACAGGTCAAGAAGGTATTTATGATAGGAATGTTGTGAGATAAATTGTAAAATGGCTCACAGTAGCATAGTTTATAATTTGACCAACATTAGTTTTCAATGATAAAGTGTGAATGGCATAGGTATTCAATATAAAATGTGGTGACTAAATCATTATTATAAAATCTTTTAAAAATTCATGGAATGCTTACAAATTTTTGATAGAATTTTAAATCAAGTCAGGATTATGTTAACCCACCCATTCTGCAGATAAGAACACTGAAACCTAGACAAGATTAATTAGTTGCCTAACCATTTCCCGGCTGATACAGAATGAACATGGTGGGCTATTCTTAACCTACTACACACTACTGTGTAGGAGTCTTTCTAGTATGAAACATTGTCATATTAATATGTAGCTAATGAAAACCTAGTATAACAAAAGTGATATATAATTCCATACTGAAAACCTGTGTAACATTTCATGGTCACTCTGAGATCCATAGTCAGCTGACTCCAAAGTAGGACAGCATAGCAGTGGCAGGAAGCAGAGAGAGAGAGCGATATCAAGGGAGGGGGGAAAGAAATAGATCCTTCTAGGCCTTACCCCCACTGACCCACCTCCTCAGACCAGCTTCACCTCCCAGTGGATCAGGGCACTGATGATGAGAATCAAGCCCCCATGATCCAGGCACCTGGCAGAATCCCCACCTATGAGCACTTGAGATACAAACCATAACAGAAAACATTTACACACCCTACTGAAAGCCCATGCAACATTTCATCATGACTGCGGTGGGACATAGAATAGCTTATGATTCTAACAAATGTTTTGAATTATAGCACAATGTTTTTAAAACCCAAGGTGATTCATTATTTGAAATATGTAGGCTCACTGGGCAATTGTATATTCTACTTGTTAGACACACAGGGTACAATTGTTTAGTTGATACAAGTACGTTTTTCCATTTGAACTTTAAACCTGTTAAGTAGAGGAAAAAGAGAGTTCTCAAACTTGGGAATATGCTTCACAATTTTTCAATAATTAGCATACTTAGGAATTAGAATTTTGTAATCAAATTGTTTCTATCATTCTGTTTTATAATGTAATTATTCTTTGGTACCTTTTGGCACAAAGATGCAGTCTCCTTAACAAAGTAATAATAAGAACTTACAATTTATAATAAACTGGGACATTGTGCAGTACAACAACTGAGACTTCAGATAAGGTTGCTGCTTCCCAAGAATCCAATAGTAATAACAGATGTGTTCCTAAGCATATTTTTTAATAAAAAGAGAAAAAGGAAGAACATTAAGGGGTCAGGGATTTTCTAGGTAGGTCAGAGATTGAAAAGAAATGGAATAAACCCAACACAGCTTGAGAAAGTAAGTAGACCTTGAAGCAAACAATTAGACATTGGATGCAATATACTTCCTTGAAAGTTGTTTCAGAAGTTAGAAATAGCTTGCTTTGATGCTCAGTGGCCCCTTTGAAGCAAGGAAGCACGATGTTAAAGAGGACATGAGTATAGGTTAGTGAAACATGAGATCAAGGGAATGAAACTATACAGGACGAGAATCAAACACTACATGTGTATCCTCTTTTTTATGCACGTGGTTTCTAGTGTTATATATTCTAAACTAGACACAGCATTGTGGACAAGAGCATGATTGTGGGGGTGCATGCCTGTAATCTTGCCACTTGGGAGACCGAAGCATGAGGATTGCTGTGAGTTCAAGGCCAGCCTGAACTGCATAGTGAGACCTTTTTTCAAAAAACCAAAAATTAAAAAAATACGTACACAAAATAAAATAAAACAAAATTTTAAGATTTTAACTGTAACGTATGGGTAATTTTATTTGCTGAATGTTTAGAATTTATTAAATTCTTTTTATTTGCCAGGAACCAACCATCTTACATATATAAACTCAGTAGACATGTAAATAATCCAGTGGGGGGTACATTCTAATGTTCTTACTGTGAGGATTACATGGACCACCAAATGCCAAGCTTTCAAGTGAACATAGCAAGCACTTCAGAAAATTAGCAGTTAGGATTGTCTTCATGAGGTACTTTTTGAATTAAAGTGAGTATAATTTTCATCAAGATCTAGGAATACCATGTTGTTAATGATATCACCAATATAAAGAGAGTAAACAAAAAATTGTAGTAGTTGGAATTATTCATGAATTCAAGTTTTATTTTGTTATCTGAAGATCAGAGAAAAGCATCATATAGTGATTTGTATTTTTAGGACAACTATTTTTATGTGTTCATTCAAGAGGTGCTTGTTTGTGCTGGAGGGATCCCTAAATCCCCACTGGCCACACTAGGCCACACTAGGTCACTGGGCATGTGCCCTCAGAGGGACTTGTGGGACTTTTCCCTTTTTCACTGTTTCAGCCTGGCTGTGTGAGGTGGCTGGGATTTATCTACCACCATACGCTCCTGCCACAACGTGCTGTGTACCCCAGGCACAAAGCCAAGGTGTCACTCAGTCTGGGATTGAAACTTCCAAAACTGTCAGCCAAAACAAAGTCCTCTCTTCTTAAAGTGGTTTATCTCAAGTGTGTGGTACTGCACCGGAAAGCCAGCTAACACAACATATCTTGAGAATGGGTTTGCTGATGAATACATTTGGTATTTGGTTCTGTTGAATAAATGCATTCTAAAAAGAAAAACCCATTGACTATTGTAGCTCTCAAATTCTGGTTGAATTTAGTTAATCTTTTAAGAATTTCCATCTCTAGTCCACTGTAATTTTGAATGCTTTTGTCACTGCATCAAAAGCTACCAAGAATTTCATCCTTATTAACAGAGTTTTGTAAAGATAGATGGGCCCGGGTTTTCAAACATGTTGCAACAGGTGAGGACTTTTAAGGGAATGGAAGTTAATGGCTAGTGAAAACTGAAATTTTGCCCCAATATTTCCCTGGTCTGTGATATGGCACTATTAGATTTAGGAAGGATTTGTATATTGACAATACTATCACAGGCATATACTGGTCCTTGTATCAATTGCAGCTGAAGGAAAGGAAATTCAGTGTATCCTGAATAATCACCCTAGGCAATGAGAAATAGAATTATATTTTATGCAAGTTTATGAGTTTTGATTAAATTATGGTCATTACTTTAAAATCTTTACCTTTCATAGTTTACAAACCTTACGTCTTTATTTTGCAACTTAGACAATTAAAGGAGTTGTTAGTCAACAGGAGCAGCATAAGATATATGAAAAATAATTTGCCAAGTAAGCACATGATTGCCACTGTCTAGGAACCCAGACATAATTTGAAAAACATTGGGGTTACACTTTAAATGTGTTTTCAGACATAGGAGAATGACACTAGTCTACAACTACAAAATATCCCTAGAGCGCACCGGAGGTTATTTATGCAAAATATTCAACTCAGCATTGTTGCATTTTTTCTGTTCTGATCAGACGGAAAACTTTTTATACGTAATTGTTAAAGCTGCCTCCTAACCTGGAAAGCATATTGTGAAAGCGGAAGTGCGGAGCTCTGTCACGTCGAAGGTAAATAAATAAATAAATGGGTAGGTAAGCCCCGATTTTGAAAAATATATGTGAGGTGAAAATAATGATCTCAATAAAATGCAGCAATAAAATATAGGTTGTGCTCCTATGAACTGATAAACCACCTTGGCTGGGTGTCAATAATGCTCTCTCTGTGTGTACATTTTGTGCTTGGGAAGCTGCAGTGTGCAAACTGATAAGTCAGGAAAATGAGCCCTTCTAGGATCCACTGACAGCAATTCAACTCTAACTCTGAAAGCATTATATGCCATCGGATATTACTCATCCAGATGACTTTTCTTCACCTGCACAGAATATTTTCTCCATTTTTACTTTAACTTTTTTCTTAGCACAGGGAACCTAGATTTGAGTCAAATGGTTTTGTGCCCCCTACCCCCTTCGTTCATTTTCAGTGGCTCTAGTCTTTTGAAAGTGACCATTTTTTCTATTACTTAGCTTCATAAATCAGTTTCCTCTTAGGTTCAGTGTAAATCTTCAGTGGACATCCTGATGATTCTTAAGCCATCCTTCTATCAGCAGAAGTGACGTCTGCCTCCTACAGCAACAGAGAGAGTGTTTTGCTGCAAAGCTGTATTGGGAGCTTGCCCACATTATAAGAAATATAAATCAAAAGCATTTGTCTTTATGGGAATCTATATGGAGTAGAAATATTTTCATGTATACTTCAGCTGCTAATTTTTCTCCAGGGATCCAAGAAAAGAATGTGGCTTTTAGGTTTTAAGATTCTTTGAAATTGATGTCAGATCCTCCACTGTTGAAGAGGCAATGTTGCTGAGTGCTCAAAACCTAGACTTTAGAAAGAGACGTTTCTAAGTTCAAATCACTCATGGGGTTTACTTATTGTAGGTCAGTGTCCTTAAACTGTCCGAGATTCTGTTCTCTTATCTGTAAAGTAGGGATTGTAGTAATACCCCATAGGGTTGTTATCAGCTTTAAATGGTATAATGTGATTAGCGGTCTAAAACATTAATATTATGAGATGACTAAAATAAAGAGGAAGAAAGTATTATCAAATGATGATAGGGACTTCAGAGTTGTTGCTATGATATTTATTTTCCGGTAGCACTTGGTTTTTCCCTGTGAAAATTGATAAAGAAAGTAGGAGTCCAGGATGTGTAAAAATTATTAGAAGGGAGGCCTCATAAGTTATGTGTTTCTGACAATGGAGAATAATAGAGGGAAACAGGCTGTTTGCAGGATTGGGAGTGAATGATAGCCCTGGTCTGGATCTCCCTCAATAGAAATAAAGTGAAAGCATCAATTTAAACAAGGGCATCGGAATATCTTATATCTCTGTGGGACTGTTCTAGGCAAAGGGGAGATAGGGCAATGAATAAAAGAGACAAAATGTCCATATCTCTTAGAGTTTATATATGGGTAGGAAAGACAGATAATAGATACAATAAATAGATAACTTATAACATGTAATAGGAAAGGAATACGTGCTTTGGAGAAAAATCAAGCAGAAGGAGGTTGGGAATGCTCCATGGGGTAAAGAACTAATTTATCCAAGGTGGTCAGCGATACCTCGCTGCTCATGATTTAAAAGAGGTAGAGAGACAGCAGATGTTCAGGGTAAGGTATTGTAGACAGAGAGAAGAACAAAGGCAAATGTCTTGGGGAAAGAAAGCAGGTGACATTCCCCTAAAACAGCATGAAGGCAACATGGGGGGTAGAAGAAGACGGGGTAGGAGGAGCCAGTGCTGTCAGGACTGAGAGACCTTCTAGGCTGCTGTAACAGATTTGGCTTCCGCTAAGCCAGAGGTAGAAAAGCAGTGGAGATACCTGAGAGTACTTAGTGTTTCCAAGCAAGATACCCTCAGGGTTCTGGGCTGTGAGTGCTCAGTGATCTGTGAAGAAGACCAGAGCGACGGTTTGCTCACAATCTTCAGATGTGAAATTGAAGAGTAAATGTTGAACTAGAATTTTAGTCTATTCCATGGTGTTACAACAGGATACCTGGGGCGGGATGATTTGCAAAGAGACTTGTTTCTTGCAGTTCTGGAGGGTGAGGAGTCTCAGGTTTAGGGAGTTGTATCTGGCAAGTGTGTTCCTGCTGAGCCATCTCTTGGCAAAGGGCAGAAAGGCATGGATACAAACACTCCAGAGAGAACAAGAGGCCAAAACTTAGCCTCAAGCCCTGTATAATTGCCCTTAATTCATTCATGAGGGTGGAGCCTTATGACTTTAACCCTCCATTAAGCCTTGTCTCCCAACACTGTTGCATTTGGATTGTTTGTAACATATGCTTTCTGGGGGCACATTCAAACCATAGACTTCTGTCCCTGATCCCTCAAATTAAAGTCCTTCTCATATAAAAAATATATGTATCATATTCCAAGCAGCCCTAAAGTCTTAACTCATTCTAGCACCAGTGCCAAAGTCCAAGGTCTAAAGTTTCTTCCAAATTAGATATGGTGGAGACACAAGGTGTGATTCAGCTTGAGCCTAATTCCCTCCATGTGTGACCTGTGAACAAAACAAGTTACCTACTTTTAGAACACAGTGGCAAGACAGACATAAGACAGATATTCCCATTCCAAAAGGCAGAAATAAGCAAAATGAGAGTGGTAACTTTTACAAGGTAACTTATCCTAACAGAAAACAAAACTCAATTTTAAAGTTCTGGTATTGTCTTTCTTTCCTCCATGCTGGGCCTCCTGGTCATACTGGGTAGAGACTGGGTCTCCAAAGCATCAGGCATCCTTGTCTCCATGGTTCGGCTGGCCACAGGCCACTCCAAAGCTCTGCCTTCAGTTCACCCAGGCTGGAGTTGCATGATAGTAGCTCTAAATTGGAGCATCAGAAGCAACTCCGCTCCTGTGGCTCCTCTAGGAAGTTTCTTTGAGGCAATTCCACCCTGAGGTTGTCCACAACATCCTTTTGAAATCTGGGTAGAGGACACTATGCCGCTAAAGCCCTTGTATTCTGCAAGCCTTATGAATTCCCACCATAGGGAGACCATCGAGGTCTAAGGCTTATGCCAGCCACCACTGCAGCTTGAGCTGTATTGAGACTGGCTCATGTACAGCTATGGTAGCCAAGGGCACTGTGTCAGAAGTCAGGAAGCAGAGATTTTCAGAAGGGCAGAGCAGTGAATGATGAGATCTAGAAAGCATGTCTTTAGAATTCTTGCTGGCTTGTCTCAAAAACCTCTGAAAATTCAGTCATTTTCTCACTGTTTTGGTGAGGATAAATTGATTTCCTTGTATTGATATTAATCTCTAGCAAATGGTCATTGGCCATCCCCTTTGCATTCTGTCTGGAACATGCTTTGTTATTCTTTACCTAGCTGTGTGTAGTTTGGAAATCTTTCCACTCTGCAGTTTAATCATAAATTTCATCTTGAGGTCATCTTTGTTTTTTCTTTTACTCTAAGCAAACAAAAGAAACCAGGCAGTATCTCCAATACTTGGGTACTTAAGACATTTCTTCAGAAGATATCTGAGTTCATCACTCTTAAATTCTGTCATCCACAAAATTCTGGGACATGCATGCAATTCCACAAGTTCTTTGCAATTGGCTAAGAAGTTACCCATTTACTCCAGTTTCAGGAACTTGGCTGTTCCTTTCCACCTGACTGCATCCATGCTTCTGCCAACATTCTGACCGTGCAAACTCACATCATCTCTAGGAAGATTAAGCTCTTCTAGCATTAGTCTTCTGAGCCTGCCCCAGAATTTCCCTTAATGATCCATTTATGGCTATCCAGCTTTTGTATAGCCTGAGTGTCCAAATTCTTCCACCTCTACTCATTACTCAGCTCCAAATCTGCTTGCACATGTTCAGGAATTTGTTGTTATAGCAACATCTGACTTCCAGTACCAAGTTTCTATCTTGGTCTGCTTTGTGCTTGCATAACAGAATAAGGTCTAGGGGCAAAGAGCATGGATCATCCCATGGTAGAAGGCAACAGGGCAAGAGAACACATGCACAAGATAGAGAACTGCATGGCTTTGTGATGTTTTATAATTAATCCATTCACAAGGATGGAGACTTCATGACCAAAAGATCTCTCAGTGGGATCCACCTGCTGACCCTGTTGTACTGGGAATTCAGTTTCTAATGTATGCTTTTGGGGATGCACACCAAAAATCTAGCCAGTAGTAATAGCACAGTTAGAAACAGTGGTGTTGATGGAGTCCAGTTCCCTCCACTTAGTTCTATACACTACCCTATGGTTATTCCTGCTGCCATTGTCCTAAGAGGGCTAGAAAAATAAAAATAACAAAAACCCAGGAGATCTCGGATGCTCTAGGTGAGAGTACATGCGTGTTGGATCTTCTAGCCTGACCTGCTGTTCACCTGTGTCCTACTCCCACCTCATTGCTGGTTTATACATGTGTACTACATGTCACGAATATAATTAAGGTCAGAGTGAGCTCTGGGGTAAGCACGCATGTTGAGAATCCCTAAAATGCCTCAGTGTCCCATCAGTCAGTCTTGTCAATCTCACCTGGAGATTCAGTGGGAAACATCTAAGCGGAGGTGCCTGGCTTTTAAGTCCTAAGGACCTGATTTATCTGTGGTCTTTGTTGCTGTCTTGTTGCTCCTTTTGTGTGCCTTGACCTGTGTGCAGGGCTTTTCCATCACCTGCAGCATCCTTCCCAGCCTGTGTCTGATCTCTCATTGACATGGACTTGCCCCAACCACAACTTCCTGTAATCTTAAATAAACATAGCTGCTTGCTGCTTACCACTGCGTGTACACTTGGCAATTTTCCTTTGTTGTACAACAAAAGTCTGGGCTATTATTAGCCTGTTCCACAGCACCAGTAGCATGTATTTATTGGAACTTTTCTGTGTGCTAAACCTGTACAAATTTAACATTATATAATCTCATCCCATCTTCTCAACTAACATAAGAGGTGGTAGATATATCCCCCCTGTTTTTTAGAGAGGAAAATGAGCTTACAGAGCTTAAGTAACTTATCTAAAACTACAGGGCTAGGGCTAGAGAGGCATTAAGAAAATCTGATTTTAGAGCCCAGACTTTGGTATGTCTTAGATTACATGTTAGAGTTTAAAAATTTATACATTTTGTAGAGAGAATCATTATTTTTTTTCCATGAGGTAGGCTGCATATCTCCCCAAGAACTCCTAAATGTCATATCTGTATTCCTGATATCTATAAATATATTATCTTGAGCATTTGTTCCTTGGTTTATGAGGGAGTCGTGTCCTGACAAACCCAAACTAAATTGAAATTATAAATTGAAAGCACATTTGCCACACCTACCCTGCTGAACACCAGCGCTTAGCATTGCGTGCATTGTTGAGTACCAGTTTTTCAACCTTGCGATCTCCTAGCCTCTGATGGGAGTGGTGGCTCACTGCCACTGCCCAGCCCTAAGAGACAGAGTACCTTATGGCATATTGCTAGTCAGGAAACAGAAATTTACTTCTTACCTTTACTTTTAACAACACAAAATGTAGTTTAATTGGAAAAACTCAAGGTAAGTGTGAATCGCTGGTATAAGCCTTAAACTCAATGGAGTACTTTCTAATGAAAACCAGTTGATTGTATATGTGGGAAGGTTTTTTTGTTTGTTTGCTTGTTTTAATTTGTTTGTTTTGATAGGAAAGCATTCAGAATGCACCTTGCTTACTTCTATAGAGTGGGCAACAAAAATTTCAGGGATAACTTCTGCTGATTGCATATGACTGTCACACAATCATACAGTCACAAACTCCTAAGTCTAACTAAGATCAGTTGGGGACAATCTGTATTTACAGATGTGGTTAAATTAAGGGCCTTAAAACTGGGAGATTAGCTTTGATAATCATAGTGAGTCCACTGTATCCACAGGGAGGTGCAGAATCAGATAGGAATGGGAGAATCAGCCTTCCATGTGTCTGCTTGGAACAGCAGTCAAAACAGAAAAGAATGTGTGGAGAGACTTGCTCGCATGCTGTGGGGTTGGAAGAGTGGTAGCAGGCTGGGCGTGTGAGTGATCGGGGGTATCTCAGATCCTGACCATAGGGGAAATGGTGACAAATCTTTCTAACTTTAATTCCTGACTGAGCGAGACTGATAGTCACTCCCTCCCCTCAACATTACTCAGGCTGAGGAATTGAGAGACAACCGTACATTCATATATAGGGAAAGAAGTGTTATGGAGAAACGTAGAAACAGGGAGGAGTACTGTGGAAGTAGGGAGACACCACCCCGCTACCAAGGGAGTGATCAGTTTGCCAGTTTTGAGCATGGGCTGGAAACCTCAGAACATCTGTTGTTGTTGAATTGTGTATAGTGATCGAAATTTTCTTGCCAAAACAAACAAAATCAAGGAAACAGAAAAAACTTGCTACATATACCATCAATTGATTTTCATTAGAAAATACTCCTTTGAGAGTAAGTCTTACATCAGCTATTTATACTAACTGTGAATTTTTTCCAATTAAATTGCTCTTTTGTTGTTAGAAATAAAGACAAAGACATCTTCATCATAGAAAGAATAGTTTTGTATTATGGCTACTTGGTGGATTCAATTGGAGAAATTGAATAGTCCAAAACATAAAAAACAATTCAGCTTAAAAGGCAGGGAATGATAATAAAATGATGCTCAAAATACATTTTCCTGAATTTGCTATTTTCCTGAGTGTGCCATGGAAAAATATCTCCTTGGAAGCCTTTGCATGCCACAGATTGCCCATATTTCATCTTTTAAAACAGGAAAAATGTTTCAGCTCTGTCAAATCCATAAAAATGGTTGGCTTCAAATTTCTTCCTCTCATTTTTAAAAATGTGTAATATAAACACGAGTTATTGTATTGGATGCTTTTCTTGTGGCACTCAGTTTTAGTCCGTTTGTGCTGCTATAACAAAATTCTATCGATCCAGTGCCTTATATGCAGCAGAAATTTATTTCCCACTGTTCTGCTGGTAGAGAGTTCACACAAAGGAACAAGCATATGTGGACTCTGGTGAGGGCAGCTTCCTGGTTCACAGGTGGAACTTTATCACTGTTTCCTCCCCTGGGGCAAAAGAGCTTTTGGTCCCTCTTTCAGAAGGGCATTAACCCCTTTTGAGAGCTCTGTCTTCCAAAGCCCTATCTTCTGACATTGATGACTAGGTTTTCAACGTGCGAATTTTAAGGCAACACAAATACTCAGATTATAGTGCAATGTAAATTCAAATGACCTCAGAACCTCTGGCCAACTACATAGCTTTGAAGAATGACTTTCTTTCTTCACATCTCCTTCCCTTTCTCTGTTCTTTCTTTTCTTTCTTTAAAATGCAAACCAGTGTTGACTCTGCTTGGAAGGAAAGGGGATGTGACACTAATACGTGCCCTTAGAACCCTCATTTCACTGGCATGTTGAATACCAAGACTTCAAAGCTGTAACTTGTCCAAAGTATTACCTTCTGATCACAAAACCCAAGCCACAAAAATGTGGTCAATTAACTAGCTATGACAAAAGCGATGCATGTTGCAGCTGGGTATTTAAGTGAAACAGATGCATCCAGACTTGAGGTGAGTGGAAGAAAAAGGCCTCTTCCAGGTTCAAAACTCACTTCTAGCCTACGAGTATGCAAACTTTGAGTCATTGTCAATGATGCTGTCTTTGAGTCTGTTATCCCCAAGCACAGCATAACTACCTGCTCCACTTCAAAAGTTTAACTTTGCTCTTTGAGTCAGCTTTGCTTAACACCTTCCCCCTCCATCTCAGCCTTCTTATGAGCAGCTGTCAAGTCTGTTTTCCTTTCATTTCTTTTTCCAAAAAAGTAGTTCCATATTCATTGACACTTTCTCAGCATATAATATATGTTGTTGGTTAGCTTCAGCCTGGCTTTCCTTTTTTAGTACTTTTACAAGCTGTTGTTCATTTGATCATTGTGAGGCTGTATAGGACAGACTTCTGGGTTTCAGTTTGCTCATTTCCTTGGCAGATTGATCAATTCAGTGCTTTAGTGGAAGACGAAACAAATGCACCACATTGATATGTTTTGTCATTTGAGCAGCTCTTTCAGAGATTCTCATCTTTACCATTCACCTTCATCTTTCCTACCTTTTCAGCTCAATCCTGCTCCTTCCCCAGCACAGAGGAGTACAATCTACCTTCAGGGGTTGTAACTATGCACTAAGCCTGCAATTCTGAAATTTCTGCTCCTCCTGTTTGCATTAGCCAAAGTCTATATTCTTTATCTGTTGTCCTTATGCTTTATTAGATCGCCAGCTAGGGTTTGGTGCATGTGTGTTTTATTGTTGAAATCTAAAATGCCCCCCCAAACCTCATGTGTTTAGAAGGTGCTTGGGTTATGAGGTAAAATATCTGACTTGCTGTTTGGAGGTAGACTCAATGGAAGAGGCAGGTTACTATGGACATGAACTGGAAGGGTGTATCTCCCTTCCCAGCTTCTCCCTTCCTGACAACGTGTTTCTAGGGTTGTGGTTCTGCAAACATTGGAGAATGGAGTTGAACCTAAGAAGGAAGTTAGGAAAGTTTCACTGGAAATAATTAGAAGAAGGAGAATAGCTCCTTGATTTCCAGGAGGAGTCCCAGATGGGGTGGCCACATGACCTCTCCATTTAGAATTACTTATAGGTATGTAGGGTACAGAAATTGCTTAATTGTTTACTGATAACCTATCACAGGTGACTTTGTGGATTTTAAATCAGCATTTGGGACTCAGGCTCTTCAGCTCAGTTCTTTCACACAGTGTTTACAATAAATAGGAATCACAGAAGGATTTGATTAATTTGCATTATAATTTCCTTGAAATTAGGGATTTTAGTAGGGAGTAGATGTACCTCCCTTCACGATCTTAGTAGGTAGTAGGCTGTATTCCACACTGCCTGAGGAAATTTATTCTTTGTCTAAAGTCCTAGTTCATTGTCTATTTTTTTTTTTTTTTTTTTTTTGGTGCTGAGAGTAGAACTCAGGACCTTGTGCTTGCCAGGCAGGCGCTTGTGCCACTGAGCTATATCCCTGGTCCCTTCACTGTCTACTTTTAATTTTTATCAGTATAGTTGGTCATCCCATTCTATCTCAGGCCCTTACACTAGCTAGCTGCCTTACTCATAAGATAACTAAATAAACTTTTCTACACCTGACATTGTCTACTTGCTACTGCCATTGAGATAAGAGATTAGGGCAGGGCTGGCTAGGAAAGCAGGCATGACCTGTGAGTTGAAAGATCCTGGACAGATGCACAAAATGTTCCTGCATGTGGACTTCTCTGGAGAACTTGAGCAGGTTTTCCATAGGATGGCCTAGAATGCTAGAATGAGTTGTGGAATCCCAGCACCACTGCTGCTCTGGAACCAGATGGTTTTGCTGGTTTTCTTGAGATTTGGACAGAAAAAAGAAGTGTGCCATGAAGAGCTTGCTATCATAACTTTCCAATGTAGAGCACACTGTTTCCCAGGCATAGCATGTACTTTTATTTTTGCTTTTATCCTCTTTCTCTCTTTACTCAGCCCATTCTTGCTCTACAGAGCCAGTTTCTCCCTAACTCTTCACTTTCACCAATAAACTTTGTGACTGTTTTTGCTTATTGAGTCCAATTCTTTGTTTGAGAGGAGAAGAACCTGGAGTTTAACTCCAGAGCAAGAGGTGAGCAACCCAGAACTCAGTGATGTTTAGTAGGAGAGCCACTTTTAGAAGCAGAGTAGCTGGTAACACCGTGATATGAGCAGCTTTCCTCTGCCAGACCCTTCCACAGTGCCCTTCTGCCTTGGAGCCGGTCAACTACAAACTGAAACCCTGCAAACTGAGCCAAAGTAAATCTTTTCTCCTTTAAGTTGTGGGTGTTGATTAGTATGTCTCAGTAATCAGGAAAGTGACTGTGCATGTGGTGTGTGTGTGTGTGTGTGTGTGTGTGTGTGTGTGTGTGTGTGTGCACCTGCGTGTGTTTTACTGGATTGACTCTAGACTTTTATACTGGGCTACATCTGAAGCTCATTTTTTTAATGTAATTTTTTTTTTTTTAATTTTGAGACAGGATCTCAGTAAATCACTAAATTGCCTGGACTAGGCTCAACCTTGTGATCTCCCTGCTTCTGACTTCCAGGGTAGTAGGATTACAGGCCTGTGTCCTTAGAGTTTTTTTGTATTACTGAGTTAGAAACTGATGACTACACACACACACACACACACACACACACACACACACACAGAACAAAAGCTATTTATTCAAGAGATTTTGATTATAATAGCTTCAATAAAACACTGTTATTGTAAAGCATTAGTCAGGACTTTTAAACAATTTATTATAGTGTATTTTTCCTTTCAACATTATTCCTTGTAGATTTTATTCTGCTTGCTTTCGCTTCATTTCACAATTATGCTTTCAAAATTGTAACAAAGAAGAAAAAAGAACTATTACTCTGAGAACTGGGAAACAATTCCTCTGAGGTAAAACGGTGTTCCTTGAGACAAGGACCGTGGTAGACCATTTGGTTCCTGGAAAGATGTCTCTCAGTGTAGAAAGGGTCTGGGCTGAGAGTCAGGCAAAGGTGGCCAAACTGCTCTGAATGGTAAATAAGCTTCTGTGTTTCTCTAGGATGTCTGAGCGGAAGAGAGAAGATGAAAGTGCCTGAAAGAAGACGGACCTAGAGCTTAGGCAGTGGTTGGTTCTCTTTAAAAGGAGAAGGGCAGGGAAGTCTTCCATACCAGAAAGGATGAGATACTTTAAAAATGGGGGTGCTTCTGGTTGGATATGGAGTACCCGCCAGAGTCAGGTGCTGAAAGCTCAGCCCCCAGGCTGGCACTGTGGAATATGTGGAAACTTTGAGGGAGCCTAATGGAGATGATAAGGTCAAGAGGGCTCAACCCTCGGAACAGATGGAGCCGACCTGGCAGGACCGGCTTGACTCCCGGAGCCAGCAGGTCTCTGAATAAGCCCCGCCCCTTCCGTTCTCTTGTTTCCTTGCTTGTGCAGATGGCCTTTCTGCAGGCAGCAGGTCCCTCTCTGCTTCTCCACAGTGTTCGGGTGCAGTCCTGGGCCCCTCCAGGAGTTGGTGCAATGTTGGTTGGGCCCTCTAGTCAGAGTCATGAGCAAAATACATCTCTGTATTTTGTAAGTTACTTATCCCAGCTACCTAGCCTGGACTAAAACAACAGGTGTATCTAACTGTTAACTTTAAGTTGTTCCTGTGTTGTTCTGGTATATTAACACCCTCTCTCCAACTCCTATTGTACCAACATGTCACCCTAGTCTCTCAGACACAGGCAGATGTACAACTGGGAGCGGTTGCTATTCTGGTGAGTATGAAAAGGTTGAAGGCTGCGACCCATTGAGTGTCCAGAGGTGAGGAAAACGAAAGTATGAACAACTAACAAATAAGGGTAATGATATAAAATTCAGTAAAAGTGTAGTGCCCAGGGAGGTATGCAGAAATGTAAGTAGTGTCCTCTCCTTTCTCCAAACTTATATGACAAGTGTGATTATTCAGATTTACTTAAAATGACACCCAGGGACCAACATAAGCATTGAAATATAATCTACATTTAGGGAAGAACGCAGAGGATATCACATGACATCAGATCAGCTTTGAATTCTGCATTTGTGGACTTTGATACCCAAGAGGTGAGGAAGACACAAGAAGGTGGTGAAGGGGAAAGGAGAAAGGAGAAACGAGGAGAAGAAAAGGTGTGTCTGCATTTTCCTCCGTGGCGCACACGAACCTTCTGCTGGTGTCCTTTCTTCTTCCTGCCCTTATACTCTCTTTTTTCTTTTCTTTCCCCCTTCTTTCATCCTTTCCTTCTTTCTTGCCCTCCTGAATTTTCCTCCTAGGAATGAGATTTTGGATTGGGGTAGGAGGGGTGTGTGAGGACCTTGGGAAGAGACAGCACTTCAGTTGGTTCTACACTGTGCAGGGATGTGACCGTGCATGTGTTCTCCTGGGAGTCTCTGTGTTCATTGAGGTGCAATTTTTATGGAGGCTGAGTGTGGGTTCATTTAGTGGCAAGCACATCAGAACATGGGGGAAAAAGGAAAAAGAGGGAAGGCTAGATAAAGAACTGGGTTTTTAGAGAAAAGTAGCACTGGGCAACCTGGGGAAGATAAGAAACAGAGATTGGTTTTAACTGGACACATTGCTGTGTGTTTTTGGAGATATAAGCCCTGCCTTTCAGGTTATCTCTCAGTTATTTAGATTTCTTTAAGCTTTCTTATAACATAATACAACTATAATCAAATTATTAGCTGTAAACATCATGAAGGCAGGGACCATAGGGTGCTTATATAATGCCAGGCATATAACAAGCACTCGCTATTGTTAGGAACCAGCATGTATTGCTACCTTACATGGTGCCTGGTGCATGGTGAATGGTCATTAAGTGTTGCTGAAGGGAGAAATACGTGGACAGATGTATAGAGAGAAGATAGAAACAGTCAGCAAATTTACCCATCCCTTTGAAAGTGAGTACTTTACTCACAACAAATTGTCAGCTGGGTAATAAAGAAGAACTGAGTCTGAGAACTGGGAAAGAATGAGATTGTATGTACCATTCAAAGGATTTTCAAGTTGGATCTGGTGGTGTTCAACTGCGATCCCAGCACTCTGTCAGGCTGAGGTAAGAGGATTATAAGTCCCAGTCCAGCTTGGGTATTTTAGTCATTTGGCAAGACTCTGTCTCAAAATAAAAATTAAGATAAAAATAAAAATAAGGAAGTAACCTTCAGTTATAACTCAGTGAGAAAGACCTAGCTTAATCACCAGGGACATGGAAAAAAAGAGGTATAGTCCACTGAAAGAAAAATTGGCTTAGTAAAATTAGTTCACATACTTATTAACATAAACAAGTTAAAAAATTATTGAATTATAATAAATAATTTCACATTTTTGGACTTTAGAACTAATATATTCTTCTCTGAGATACCTGTCATAATTATTCATTCTAATAGAAGCTGTTTTAGGGAATTCTGGCCTTGAATTTCATGTTATGATTTTTGTACAACTCATAACTAGATTTAACTAGGTTTGAACTAATAGTTTATTACTTGTCTTGTTCAATAGGTAAAATATATGAATTTATTTATATTAGAATCACTTTTCGGCCTATTGGCTAAGATCAAGTGTATTTATGTTACAGAAAAAAATTCCCCATCTCTCCCCATTTCGGCAGCACTTTCATTTTTCTCTTCAATTAAATTCCTTTAATAAGCACTTTCCTGGTACAAAGTACTAAGTACAGGGCTCCTAACAAATTATTCCAGCGAGAGTCGGCATTAGTCATATTGTACATATTCAGTCAGTATTAATGAAGGGAGTATCCTTTTCGGAGATTATAGGACTTCCTGGTTCTCAAAAGAACAAGTAGTGCAAATCCAAGTTCAGACTTGTTTGTGGTTATATCATGGTGACTCAAGAGTATGGGTGAAATCAAGGCCTCAAATCCTTTAATAATGTGAATTTTTAAAACAAAAATACCATAATAATTATGGTGTTTCAGATGTTCACATGACCTACACTTACACTTGTGCTCATAATTTCTCTCTCATTTCTTCCATATATTTTCTATAATGTTGGCATACCTCTTAAAAATCATAGTACAAAAAAGTTAAAGATTTTAAGCACTGTATTTATGAATGTGTTTTGAAATTGCTCCCTTATGAGTGATTTTAATTGTTTAATATGACCTTGAAAATTTTATAATTGTACTAACAGTGTTACCATGGAGGACCTTCTGGCATTTCCCAATTATTGATAAAAAGTTTTGTACCACAGGGGACTAAGTGCTTTTCACAAAATCTCTTTTTTGTCTTTCACCTCAGAATTTAGGCTTATTTGAGTGAAGTAATTATACGCAAGACTGGGCAGATGTAATAGCTCCCCAGACCCCAACAGCTTGCTACTGGGGTGTGCTTCCAGTCCTTACTAGAAAGAGTGGTAGGGCTAATATAAAGCTTGAGACGTCAGACTTGTTTATGGTACAATTCAAGTCAGATTCATTTCATTGATGAAATTATCACACCTCCCCCAGGAGAAAGGTTAGAAAGTAATATAACATAGTATGCTCAATATGATGATTGAAATCAAGGCTTATAATCTTTCAGTAATATGAATTTGCATTTAACAGATATTATTTTGACACATTTTTCTGAGCTCAGATCTTATTTTTATTACATTTTGTTTTTGTTTTTGAGACAGGGTTTTTCTATGTAATCCAGGCTGGTCTTGAATTCATTGTGTGGCCCAGGTTCATCTCAGATTTACAAAGATTCTCCTTCCTCAACCTCCTGAATGCTGGGATTGTAGGTGTGTGCCACTGTATCTGGCTTCTATTTTTATTTGAAAGGATTAAAACTAAATATCCAGCCAAAACTGTATCTCTGTAACCTTTTGCTCTCTTGATTCCTCAAAGGTGACCACCATTCAAACGTTGGTAAATCCCATGAGTATTTTTCTTCTTTTATTACATATGGAGAGCATTCATAAACAATGCAGAAAACTGTGCACTTTTAAACTTTACATAAATAGTATCATGCTGTGTGCAGCCTTCTGCAACTTGCTTCTTTCACTTAACCTGATGTTTTTGACATGCTAATTCATGCAAATTTAGTTTATATACTTTACCAGAAGTAATAAACCAAAGTTTATCTATTCCCCTGTGATAGTTCTACATTTTTGTTGCTAGAAAAATATTACTACACTGAAGAACTGTGTTTGTCTCCTGAGCACCTGGATGGGAATTTCTTTAGATAGTTCTGGGTTACTTCCTAAAGTCTTTGTATGAATTTACATTTGTGGATCAATATTTAGATTTCCTTTTCTCCATAGTCTTACAAACATATGGGTATTATCCATTTTAAATATTTGTCAACTTGAGAGGTGAAACTTTAACTCTTCTTTCTTTTCCCTGTGTAAAATAGCTGGTTGAGTTTTACTACTATGAAACCAACAGATAAAATTATTTTTTATTTCCTTTAGGACCTCTGGTACAAAGCATTAACATTTCTTATATGCTTGAGTTGATGACATCACATTATAATTAGTCCATGTATAGCTGTGTATCTATTTTAGCTGTTTGTTTGTAAATAATGACGTGGGTACCCATGAATTCTCAGATCTTCTCCCCTTGCATCCTATTACCTGGACTTTTAAAGTGTTTATCATTTCCTCACCTTTTAGGGCTTTATTCAATTTAACATTATAAGAGTCACCCATGCTCTTTCAGGCAGCTGTGGTGTCCTCCTTTTAACACTGCATTGTATGAATAAAACACAATTATATTAGTGAGTTTTCTGGTCGAAGCAAATTATTGAACACCCACAATTGACAGAAGGGATTTATTTGGCTCGTGGGTTCAGAGGACTGAGTCCGTGGTCAGCTGGCTCCCAGGTTGGAGCATCTTGGCAGAAGGACGCGGCAGAGCAAAGCTGCTCAGCTCATGGCAGAGAAGCAGAACAGGGAACCAGTATGTAGAGGAAGGACCCAGGGAACAGATACAGTGCCCAAGGTCACACTTCCATGCCCCATCCACAGACACCCAGAAGTGTGCTCCTTTGGTCTCCTAGGTGACTCACGAGCCAATCAAGTTGACTTTAGCTAAGCTTAGCCTCTACAGCACACTCAACAGTCTCCAGCTGAAAGCAAATTTAGTAGTTGATAATTTTTTCTTTTTGATCATTCTTGTCAACACAATCCTTAGTGCAAGAACAAGGATTTCTCTTAATCAAACTGCTGTAAATAGAATTGGTAGGTTTAGGATATATAAAATTTCACTGCACTTACCTTTGCAAATTTTTATAAGACTTACCAATAAAACCATTCAGATCTTGTGTTTATTTTGGGTTTATATTTTAACAGTTTTTCAGTTCCTTTAATAGATATAGTATCATCCAGGCATTCTGCCATCTCAACTCAGTTTTGCTTAGTTAATATTCAACAGTATGTCCATTTGTCATTTTATCTAGGATTTTAATCTAATTCAAAAAATTGACAGTATTTACTTTTCATTTTTAAAACTTCATTATATATTAATATTATGCCTCCTTTATTATTCACAATATTATGTCTCTATTACCAAATGTTTACTTTCATTTTGTTATGCTTTAAAGAACAAGAGTTGAATGTTCTTAATTTACCTACATTTTCTATTTCATTACCTTAATTATCTACCTTTTAACTTTCTTTGGGTTTATTGTTTGTTGCTAATGTTTTTTTCATTGGACAATTACTCTTTAATTTTAGTTGTTCTTATTTTTCAGTGTTTTTAGTTGAGGCTATAAATTCCTCTTGGTGTTGTCCAAACTATTATTCTCAAATTTGGATCTAATATTGTTCTTTTATTTGTCTTTAAGGATTTAGAATTTTTTACCATTTTTTTTGACCAATGGGTTTTTGGTCAGGATTTTAATTTTCTTATTTCCAGCTTTTATATTGTGTTGTGATTGGAGAACATGACCTCCAAAGATGGTACCTCTTTCCTGAAGTATTTTGAGATTTTTTTTTAGATCCTGGCATATGGTCCATTGGGCCAACTCTTGACTGTGTTGCCTGAGCAGACTGTGTTTTTTTCTTCTAGTTCTGTCTTAGATGAGACACATCCACCTAGAGAGACTGAAAAGGACAGATGAGAACTGTTGTTTACATTTAGTTGTAACATAGCATAACTTTCAACAATCGGCAGATTGTACACTCTTGAGATGCATGAGATAAAGCTGAGACTTTAAGAGGTCCAACAGGGATATACCCAGACGAGTGTACATGCAGATTACTTCTGCATTATTTATGGCAGGCTGGTTATTGGAAAAGAATGTCATGCTAACAGAAACCCACTGGGCTTTGATCATTTCTTTGATCTGTTGCAATCTACCTGAAGAATTTAAACTGGCAGATATGCTGAAAGATACAGCAAGGAACTCTGGTAATCCGTGATATAACTTCGTTCCTTCTCTGTGCTGTGGAAGGTTAAACCCCCTGTGATCTTCACTGCAGTATGGATCTTCCAATCAATGTTCATCATTGAAAAATGTCAATAAAATAGCTGTATCTCTAATAAGGTCATCTTAATAGTTTCTATCAACAATCCCATTTAATCGTTGGCCTTTTATTCCTTAATTATTTGCATTCCTTATATATGTGTGCGTATATTTTATATATTCTGGAGTTTACTAGTTTCTCTTATTTGCAAAGTCAATATGAACTCTTAGATATGGCCTATTTCTATTTTATATTGATATTCCATGTACTGACAAATTTTAGATTGATGCAAAAGTACTTATAAATACTTTAATTATAGTTAACTTAAAAAAAACTTTTTGCACTTTTTCAAAATATGTTCCCTTTCTTTTCCCCTCCTTTCCCCCTCATTCTTCCCTCCTTTTTCTTCATTGCTGTTGATTTGTTGAAATAAATTAATAACTTTGCATAAGCTGTGAGTTAAATGTCTGTACTCTCCTATCACCAAATAAAAGGTCCTAATGGACAGGTGATTAGGGCATGACAGAGCTGGTGGGAAGTAGGTGCGACCTGTTAATTATAAAGTCTTAAGACACATGGACAGAGCAGTTGCCAAAGACCTGCAAAGATTTCTTATGAGAATTTGCAGGTTTACCATGGGATGGCTTTCACCTATGTCAGCTTGAGGCCTGGGTGATACAACAAGGATGTCCACGCTGAGATTTAGCCACTGTGTCCCATCTGGCGTGGTGCCTCACCCTCGTGCTGTAGAGTATACTGCTTTTCCTTGGCTTGAAGGAGACTTCAGCACCCCAAAACCCAACACTTGGAAATATTACTTTGATCACTTTTTATTTTTATGTTATGTTGTCTAAACTTTGGGTATAGTTTTGTTAATTTCAGTTTTATTTTCATCAAATAAGACCATATTTCTGTAGTGAGCTAACCTCCTTCTTTTTCAATATCCTTCTCTATTCTGCCAAGAATCTCTTTTTGTTCCTATCAGAGTCAATATTTTTCCTTCCTAACCTGATTTTCTCCTGGTCTTTGCCACCAAATCTCTCTGGGTGCTGGTTTCTATTACTCTCTAACAGTTACAGTTTTGTATATTATGTACCAACTTCCTGCTGTGAAAGATGATGAATTTGTGCTTTTTTTCTTACCTCTAATTCATCCCTTCCACTTTCCCACTGGAGTTATGTCATACCTTGTCTATATTATTGGGAGTTCATGATGATAAAAATATTCAGACCTTACTAAAAGGTGCAGAAATAAAAACGCAATCCCAACTCAGGCAGCAAAGAAAATTAACAGATACTGTTTAATGAAGGAAAGGAAAATTCACAGATACTAGCTCTTTCATATAATTGTTAGCATGATAGTATAAGAGGGGAAAGAATAAAGCACGTGTATCTTAAGGAAATACAATTTCAAGCAGAGGGAATATCAGGAATAATGGTTTTGAATGGCCAGAGGCTGCCCCATGTTTATCTTGTACGTATAACAAACAATTGAATGCGTAAGGCAGGTGTTACTCAGAGAGGAAACAAAAATGGAAATGTGTTGTCAGTTCCTACATATTCTCTCCAACTTGTTCTGTGAAAAGACACATAGTAAACACTTTCCACATTGTGGGCCATTCCATCTCTCTTGCATCTACTGAATGCTAATGTTGTCATGCGAAATCAGCATAGACAATAAACAAATAAGTGGACATGGCTGTGTTGTAATAAAACTTTATTTTCAAAAATCACATGCAGATGTCTTTGCATTACTTTATTCCAAAGGTAGTCAACATACTAAGGGTGAGTGGGCAAATGTGTCCAGAAAGCCTAAAATATTTACTGCCAATTTCCACACTAGCTTCACAAAAATGAGTTGGGCAGTTTTCCCTTTTATTGTCATTCTTTGAAATAACTTCTCTAAGAAAAAAAATATCAAGGATACCCTTGACGCAAAATGAATCAAAATGAGGTCCCTTCTGTTTTATAGGTAAGTCCAAACAAATTTTCATGAAAAAAAAATCTCATTCTTAGAGAAGGTATTTCATAGAGTCTCCAACTCTAGTCACAGTTTAAATGTTGGTAACCTCATATGGCTAATGAGTATTACATGGAGCAACCTGATTCTAGAAGTTTTGATGATGAGCCAGTCATATCCAACTCAACCACCCATGTGAGGTTGGGGTTGGATGAGCTGTGAGGCACCATAGCTAGCAGGGGAACTAGAATTTACAGAATTAAAGGATGATTTTCAGGATCTATGGCCAGTCTGGATCTTCTAGGAACTAAAATAGGAGTTGATCACTAGGACTTTGTAAATATCCCCCATCTCTGAGTATTCCTTTGTTTTGTGAGGACTTTGGCAAATATAGATCCAGTTGTTCTGGGATCATGTCTTTACAACTTCTAACAGATGAGAAATGGTAATTCTGGCTCTATTTAAAAATAGCCAAGATTGTGTTACATTCCAATAGGAGTGTAGCCAGAGAGATGAATATTTTTTTTGCAAGGCTTGTATTGTATATCCATATTTATAATTGTAAGATGGAAATTGTTTTTATTAAATGGTAATTATTACACTATATACTGTTTCACCCATGAGATGCTTTGGGTCAAGAGACTATTTCCTTGTGTAGAGAAAGCCCTAAATAAATACTGGGGGACAATCTCTTTAATTTGACTGAAACACAGTAAGTACAAAAGAAGGAGAACTATAGATCCATTTACTTTGAATTTATTTTTATGATACACATATTTGAAGACTATCCCATCACTTAGTTTATAAGTTGAAGAGCAGTGATTGTGATCGTTAATATTAAAGGTAACTCAATGTTTTCTTTGTAACCTGTATGTTTTACAAATTGCTATGTGATTAGCAGAGATATATTTGTGTCTTAGTAGTTGTGCAGTGTTCAAGACATTTTGAGTGTGATTCTTACCTGATAGTATAAGCTTTTTGACCATTAGTGTAATGTGAAAATTTTTCTTCACAAATATTTTTTTAAATACTGCAGAAGAGAATGTTAGTTAATATTAAAAGGACAGTTTTCCTTCCTCAGAATTTAGCTGACTTTATGTCTGAATGGGGTCTTAGTCTCAATTTATTAGTCCAGGTCATTTATAATAAAATTTAAAATTGAAGTTTGGCACTGGGTGAAAAGAGATGGAAAGTTGCTTGCTGGAAAATGTAGGGAGCCTCATTCTAACTCCTATTTCTTCAGAGCCAGGACAACCCCCTTTTGGGGAAACAAAAACCTTTCCTCTCCTGCATTCGGTCATTAGTCACCAGAACTGTGTGAATGGCAGGGCACGCAGGGAGCAGGAGGACAACCTTTATTTTGCTTCTTTTATTTTTTTAGGAATTCCAAAATATTGAGGAAAACATCCCTTTTTTTATTTTTTGAAGGCTGTAACTCCTGAGGAAATTACTAACTTTGATTTTGTAAAAGCTCCAACTTACTAAATTCAAAGCAAATTATGTAGAATTTAGGTAGATGATGAGAAAAGAAAATTATATACTTTTGGGTATTTGGTTGGGTGAGCATTGATGTGGTGTGATTTCCTGAGGTGCTAACCTAATGGAAAACTAACATTTTCCATCATACCTTTCTAATGCCTGGTTCTCTCTTAAATCACCCTGATACCCCCCGTGTCCACTCCCACTCCTGGCCTGGTCTTCCTCTCGCACAGGTTTGTTGTTGCTTTTGTTCAGAAGTGCAAAAGTATATTTAATGGTGTGTACAGATGGGGCTCCCGGGTCATGAGAACATCCAACTGTCCTCAATCAATTCAAAAACCATAGATAAACACAACCGAAAATGATACCAAGATTTCTTTTGTTCTGTCATTTGATTTTCAGATACTTAGGAAAGATAGAGAAGTTTACAAATGTTTTGCCCTTTTCACTATTTGAAAGTAAATAGTTTAATTTTAGCTTATACTTTTATCACATTTTATTTTTATAATCTTTTTAAAATTTGGTTTTGAAGTGATACATAGTAACAAAATTGTACATATGAATGGGGTGTCATGTGATGTCTCAGTACATGTGATGTTTCAATACAATATTACATAATGTTTAAATCAGGTTAGACATGTCTTACTTCTCAAATACTTACCAATATTTCTTCTTATTAACATATTTCAAAACTCTTTCAGCCATTTGAAATGTATACTACGTTATTGTTATTTATCGTCTCTTGTGCAATAGCTCACCAGGACTTCTTGATCCTATTTAACTGTAACTTAGCACCATTGATTGCAGGGCATGTAAGTTTATAATCATAACAATAGCTCATGCATCGAGCAAAACAATGATGCATGATATTACCTTCTCCAATTACTTTTCTGAGTATTCCTTTTTAAGCCTTTGGATCACGTATGTGTGTATGTAATTATAATCTCTCTTAATTGGAAAGTACAATTTTTGGTAATATGTGGAAGAACATGCAAATGAGGAAGATGTATCTTTTGCTTCATTCAGGAAACCATCAAACGCTGATGCAAATCAGAAAATGACTATTTTCTGGAGTCCCCTTGACTTAAATTTGTCACACTTAGCTGATGATTTTAAATACCAGTCAACTTTGGGTTATAAGAAATAATTTTATCCTCTAGAGTTGAGCAAGAGTTAGTTGCGGTATGTGTAGCAGCAGCACTGGAGTGTAAAATCTTTCTGTCTTTGTAAGTCTTAGCTTTGACTGTGTTGCTAGGAAACGCAAACAAAAAATACAGAAATAAGTGCGATGCAAATTACGAAATGTAAATTTTGTTGTTATAAACAATGCAACTTTGAGTTGCTGGCTCTTGTCAAAACAGTTGTGCATAAAACATTTTTATACAGGAGTTAAAGCAACAAAGTAACTACCTAAAATGAAATAATCGTTTCCTGTTTCACTTTTGATTTTCTTTGCAGTTCCAGAGCTTTTGTCCCTCACTGGGAATGGCTTTAAATCTCTAGGAAGGTCTGCTGCGAATTTCCGTCTTCTGGATTGGTTAAGATCCCTTTTAAGTGTGCACTTCTTTGTTCTCAGAGAAGCTGAGGTCAGTTGAGCAACATGCTGCTACTGTTAAAAAAAAAAAAAAGCTGAGTAATGCTGGAGTCCTCTCATGTGGCTGATGCAAACCTGGAGAATTTGCATCATCATGTAGCTGGAGTAAGTTGGTGTGACAGGCAGGAGTTTAAATACAAGCCCATGAGGAAGCTGAGCTGGTTTGTAATGATAGGGCAGCAGCCGCTGCCGCAGCCACAGGGACGGGACGAGGAGGTGGGAGCTGAGCGCACCAAGCACACACAGGTGTTACTGAGGAGTAATTAGAGAGCGGTGGAGGCTAAAATACACCTTTGAGTTTTTACCTGTGAACACAGTAGCGCTGAGAGAGAGACTCTGAAAGCAAAAAGGAAGAGAGAACGACCAGTCACACTAAAGAGACACTCAGGTTGAAAGTTTTGCGCTTTTTTTTTTTCTCTTCCTGTTTTATTTTTCCCCCGTGTGTCAGAATCATGGTCAGAAAGCCTGTCGTGGCCACCATCTCCAAAGGAGGCTGCCTGCAGGGAAATGTCCACGGGAGGCTGCCTTCCAGGGGTGGCAAGGAGCCACCGGCGGGGCAGGAGAGAGTGGTGCTGAAGAAGAAAATCACTCTGCTGAGGGGAATCTCCATCATCATCGGCACCATCATCGGAGCAGGGATCTTCATCTCTCCCAAGGGCGTGCTCCAGAACACCGGCAGCGTGGGCATGTCTCTGACCGTCTGGACCGTCTGTGGGATCTTGTCACTGTTTGGTGAGTGCAGTTCTTCTCAGGAGGTGTGTAGGGCTGTGGAGCTGGAAAGTTTGTTTTCTGGGAAAGCAAAGGGTAAATTTTTGAGAAGTAAATGAATGGCAAGATGACATGAAATCTTTGTTTAGGTTTGTGAGCTACGAGAACGCAGTGTCTGCGCTCCTGAATTCTCTCAGATTGCTTCCGGCAGGCTTTTGTCCCTTCTCCTGACTAACACAGACTTTTTCTGCACTTTTCCCGGTGGTGATGAGAGCAAAGACTAACTTGCATGGTTGAAAAAAATGTATGCTAAACTCTCTGCCCTGGGCAGTGGTGTTTGGTTAGGGGTGTCTGGGACATTCTGGCAGCTGGCACGCTGAGGGAGACACCTGTGAAGTGAAACCGGTGTGGCCTATTTAGGTGTGGAACTGAGTACGCAGCAGAAGTCTCTCTGGCTTTTCATTAGCAAGACAAATGGTGGCAGTCTCCTCTTTTGTAATTTCTTAAACTTGTCAGTTACTAAAGGTCTTTTAAAAGTGGAGGGATATAGCATGAACATAACTCCATCATAATCATAAGAGGGATATTGCAACAGCCTAAGCGTATATCAAGCTTTTGTTTGCATTTTTTCTTGAGACCTGTAAACTTTTGCAATACACATTTTAAAACTTCAGTTGAGTGTTAGTTTTTTACACATTCTGTTTTCTTCATCTCTATTTCACTTGGTCTCCAGGGAGACATCACTTTTCTAACTGTTCACTGAATGAATTGGAAAATAATTGGTGAAAGGAGTGTGATCATTCCATTTCCTTCAAAATGTACATCTCTTCTGTTGCTCTGAGAATTGGTATTGAAAAGTGAATAAATGCCCTCTCATCAGGTGGGTAAATTCCTAGAAAGCTACCTGAGTTAATTTGGAAGGTGACACACCTAGTCAATTGTCCCCAAATTTTCTCTTTCAAATTTGATGTATGCTATGGAATACATCCCTAAGATATTTTTATTTTTCTCAGGAACATACTGTGCTTTGATTCCAAAAGATATGACCTGTAAGGCTTCTAACATGTTATCCTAACTCTGCAACCAAGTACAGTAGTTACTGTTAGTCCTATATGCACCAGTCCTTTCATTCTTCTTATTTAGATGTCATGCTGTTTTAATTCATTGGTTGGGGCAACATCTAGAGAATTTAAATTTCTTTCATAGTAAGAAGGCATACTAAATAAAACTTGTTACAATGAAGTTTCAGTAGAGAAAGATCGATAGAGGAATTATTTTTAGGTTTTTTAGAAAGAGTTTGTAGCCAGGTATGATGGCGCATGTCTGTAAACCCAGCACTTGGGAGGCTGAGACAGGAGTTTTGTGGTATTATTTATGCAAGTAACTTGTACTTTATAAAATGTTTAGGAACACTTGTGTGTCATTGTTCTTCCAGTGCTGCTCTGTCCTTGGAGAACACTTTACAGTAATATGCTTAAGAAAAACTCTGATAGAACCCTCAATTACTGCTAATATCAAAATGCTTCTGGTTTATGCATGCATAGACTAAGACAAAGTTAACTGTTGCTTTTCTAAAGTGACATTGTGTGCCCTCAGCCTTTAATCTTCCTATAGCACTTGGTATATTTAGAAAAAAAATCTAATCAGAAAAACTACAGTGAGTTTCCTGGACTTGGCATACCTATGATGTAGCTCCCACTAAGTGATTCAATTTTTGCACATAGCTAAAGAGGTAATAAAATAAATTGTGTGCATTATTTCAGGAGTAATAAATTACTCTTAGTGTTAAAGTGATGTTGAGTTTTATGATGAAAATATACTTACTCATAACTATATTACCTTATATGGAAGCTAAAAGAAGAGGAAAGAGCTAAGAAGAGTGTAGCTTAGGTTACACCTGAGTTAATGTTTTTGATTACTAATTAAAGGGGATGTATTCATATATTAGTCAGCTTATCAGTACATTTGCATTCTGCTTTTCATTTACATTACTAGTAGAAGATAGTTGCTGGATTTCCAGGAGTCCCACAAAGTGTGGTTATAACCTCTCAGTTGAGAATTACGTACAGGCGAACTGTGTAGAAGAATTGCTTCAACATCTAATGTTCACCTATCACAGGTGGCTCTGTGGATTTAAAATGACCAATGGGGATTTTCTAAAACTCAATTCTTCAACATGTAGGGTCTATACAAAACTGGGATCTCAGAAAGAACTTGTTAATTTACATTCTAATTTTCTCAAAATTCAGGATCTTAGTAGGCAGAGAATATATCTCCCTTCAGGGTGTGAGTAGGGAGGCACCGTACCTCCTTTTAGTGTGGGGGTTGCATTCTATGCTGCTCAGGGAAATTCATTCTTTGTCCAAAGTCCTAGTGTACTGTGTACTCTTAATTTTAATCAGTATGGCTGGCTGGTCCCTCCACTCTCTCTGAGACCCCTCCACTGGCTAGTTGGCTTACTCAAAGGCTAAGTAAATAAACTATTCTCTACATTTCCTCTCTTTGAAGAAGTATCCTTTACTGCCACTAAGGGAGAACAAAGACAGTATAGCTACTTCATGCTGAAAAGGGTGATGTAGGGAGACAGAAGTCAGGAACTTTCTCCAGAGAACTGATTGTAAGAGGCCTTGGACAGAAGTCATGTTGGGCTTTAGCAATGGTGGGCTTTCTTTAGAGGACGGATCTAGTGGACTCCAGTAATAGGTGTCTACCCCATTCATTGCTGGCTCCATCTGCATGCCCATTGGGAGTTTGACAGCCTCTAGTCAAGAGGAAACAAATTTTACCAAGCAATGAAGAATGCATGGCCCCAACCTAAGAACCAGAATGAACAGACAAACTGGGGAAGGAACTATGGTTAGACACTAGTTTTAAGGGAGTGGAATAGGCCTTGTAACAAGTTGGGTCCTAGACCTGCCCTTTTTAGAAGTTATGTATGTGTCTGATATTTATTTTACTGTTTTAAGATCTTTTTTTACTTGATGTGAATTATTGATCTAAAGACAACAAGTTTTATTTTTTAGTGCATAAGTCCCATTAGTTATACTTGTACAAAGGTGGAGAGTTCTTTGGTTTTGAGGGACAATTTTACTAGGGAATTCAAAGACTCTTCTTCAGCTGCCATAATAGTTACTGTGGCTTTCTAGCCTCATTGAACCATAATAGTGGCTAGTAGCTAGAGACTGTCAGCAGGGCTCAGTGTAGCGATTTGAGTCCTTTTTCTGTGTCTAGCCTATATTACTATTATTTTTATATATATACTTTTCTGCTGGATATTTAAGACCAAACTGAAGTGAGACCTACGCTAGTCAAAATTAACCTCTTGCGATAAATATCAAGGTCAGTTAAGGGTCTTCAGAGGTTACTTTTGGAACCACGTACAGAGCCTCTTAGCTCCTCTGTCATTGCCGTTTGCTAGGATGGGTCGTGGGCTTGCTTGACATGTGGCCTCCCATGGAAGCCTGGGAGATATTTTTCTCTTTAGTGATCCTCCTGTGAACACAGTGTACCCTGGTTAACTCCTTTTCTCAGAGGTCCAACAATCTTCCTGCCCAGGAGGTTGGGTGACTCACTGAAGTTGTGGGATTTTATAGAAAGGTTCTCCTTGTGTCCTAAGTTCTTGTTGACATTGGTAGGCCTGGCCCAAAATATTCGCCCCTCTCAGCTTATCCCAGTGATCCATTTTTTTTAGTTTTGTCTCCAAACCTCAGTGTTGAGCACCCAGGAGATAAGTTACCTGAGTATTGCAATAGGAGTAGTAGGTCTAACTATTTTCTCTAGCTATAAAGCACCTTGAAATATAAAGTATTACCAGAGAACTATTATTGTTTACCAATCATGGTCATCTTAGAAGTCAAATTCTTGTAGAATGTTAACAGAAAACAATTATAAAGTTTTACACAGAAAATTTGAGGTCAAGGACAACATATCATTTTAGCATGAAAATCATCGTGACATGATTATATGAGAACCATTAGGTTTTGCTGTTACCTCTGAAACACTTTTAAATCTCCATTTGAGTATAAAATAATTTTTTAGTCAGTCATCTTTAATCACAGAATATTACATGTCATAGAGAAACCTTTGCCTGATTTGTTATCTTTTAACCATTGTCTTCTACTAGAATAACATTTAAATGGAATATACTCGCTTACAGATGTACTTTTTGAATTGGTAACTTGTCCAGTTTTTCCCAGAGTCCCATCATACCACAGCCCAACAATTATTAAACAAATTCTTATAATGTACTTGAGTTAGTTATAATGAAAAGGTTGAGCTTTTTGTATCTAAAACAGTAAGAGTTTCTTATTAAGAGATGTTCCAGTTAAATTGACAAAGCTACACTGAAAGGTAAGTGATTTATATTCAAAGATGATTTCTCATGTTTTCCACTGCTAAGCTTTTGGTTACTTAAACTGAGCTTTAATAGTGAAAGACTATTTAAGTGTTGGCTTATACAATGTTTTCAATAATCAGTTTATGATTGCTTAAATTAACAGCTATTGTTTTAGTTTATGATACAACCTATATATCTGGGACTAGAGATACATGTGAAAACAAGATATGCTGTGAGTCTAAGCTTTAAAATTAAGTTTATAAAATTAAAACGACATAGGTTTGATACATTCAAAGTAGCTAAGAGGTGCTCTCTTTTATATAGTATACTTCTAGACCTTAGACATAATTTGGCTTTTCTTTAAATTTGGTCTTGCCATTTAAAACTTGATCTAAATTTATTGGCTTTGATTAAACAAATGTTTTCTTATGATCTAAATGAGTTACACTTACATATTGGGTAATAAGTCTATTCCTGGTCATCAACACCATTTCTTAAATGAACAAGAGCTCTAAACATATCCTTAATTCTGTTTTCTTAATTCTGTTTTTTTTTTTTTTTTTTTTTGAGACAGGGTATAACTGTCTCATTCAGATGGCCATGAGCCCATGGCAGTCTTCCTGCCACAGCCTCTCAAATGCTAGGTTACAGATGTGGACAACCGTGCCCAGCAGATGTCCTTTAATTCTTGTGTGCAGTTACATGCTCCCTGTAAAACCTGTTAAAGGAGTTTAAGTTTTGCCTTAAGAGTAAAAACTAAGTAAATGTGTGCAAAATTTTCTATATAGCTGTGATAGAAATCATTGCTAACTGCATGGTGTATTCCTATGTATTTATGTTTCCCAAGTGTACATGTTTTCAAAGATACAACACTGAAGAATACATCTTATCGTATATGTGTCTTCCAAGGGTAAAGTTATTTATGGTGGTGAACTTTCTCAGCCTCAAGCATCTGGATTTTCCTTACTTGTTTTCTAGCTACTTGTAATGAATTGTACATGTTAATCCAATATGAGGCGGCCAGCGAGATGATGCAGATACATTTTCAAGCTTGTGCTTGTGTGATTGTTTATAATTGCGCTACAACAGTTAGAGGCACCTGACACTGCAGTCCAGACAGTGTCATTCCAATGAGTAGTAGTTTTTGAATCCCTAATCCTATCCCTAACCCTAACGTTAGCCCTGACAGAAGAACAAAATACAAAGGGATCTTTTTATTAAAGCTCTGGAACTATGGGACTAAGAGTCAAGAATCTATATAGATGGTCTCCAGCTTGTAGTGGTTTGGCTTAAGACTTTTTTTTTGTTTTACTATGGTGAATAATAATAATAATTTATTTAATGTATTACATAAGATATTCAACACTTTACCATAAAATAAACGTAATATTGGATGACTTTGCCTAGTTATAGGCAGTTGTAAGTGTTCTAGCACGTTTAAGTTAGGCTAGCCTATGTTATGATATTCAGCAATTTAGATACATTAGGTAGTTACTAATATCTTCAATTTATGATGGTGTTTTTGAAATGTAATCCCTCTGTAAGCGAAGAAGCATGTTGATTTGACTTATAGCCATTTTGAAAAAGTCAGGGTCAATACACAGATTTTTATATCCCATTTTGAACTTTTTCATCTGTGTAAAATGGTTATGGAGCTTCAGACCCTTAAATGAAAATCTCATTCCCCAGAACTCAATTTAAACCTAGGGTGGCCATCCTAAAACTTCTGCAGATCATTCTGAGGTTGGTATTGATTTTCTGACAATAAATTCTGAGGTACTTAAGACTCTTTCTAATAACATTTTATATTGGATCCTTTTCTGGACAGCCTACCAACATGTGTCCCAGTGTAAAATGAATTGTAACAAATTATAATTAGTTGTAAGTAGGAGAAATGTATCACTGGTCCCTGGATATACACGTGCACACTAGTTATTTAGACTTATCTGTAGAACTTTTAAAATTACAAGCCTTTTTATTCCTGTTTTTGAGAGTTTGGATTCTTTTGCTTGGTGAGTCTATAGTATGATCTTAGAGTGTTTTACCTTTGAATTTTTTAAAATAAAAAATCTCATATATAATACTAGCTTCAAGAATCAAATGTGTTAAAAAAAAAGAATCAAATGTGTTACTAAGATTTACCTGAGTATCCAAATTACATCTATGCTAAACAATCTTGTATGAACTATTACTGATTAGTAATGACTTTCTGTACATAGTCTCTTAAGTAGCTTGGACAAAAATTGTGGGTTAGATTTGAGCATTTAACAGTATAGAACTTTTTACATGATATTAAATTTCTTTTTAATTTTCTTGATTATTAATTGCTCAAGTTAATAAGGATAACTGTATTTCATGTGATGCTTGCTGTGTATCAAGCCCATTCTTGGCTTTGACAATCACTGTCATTCATATCTACAGCTCCTTTATAGAGTAAAAATTGAAATTTTTACTCTACGCCTCTTGGAAGGTTACATAGCTTGCCCAATTCCATGTGAAGTATATTGCTGTGTGTTAAAATGTAGTTTTTCACTTAACATATATTATCTCTTTTCAAAAAGCAGAGTGTCCATTGTACCCTTTTCAGAAACAGGCTAATAGTTCAGAATTTATTTTGTGGACAAAATGTATCTTACAAATTAAGTGAAGCCTTTCATGGCATTTAGTCCACACATTTCTGAATATATTTGGGTTTGTCAGAGAAACATATTTATTAGGAATTCGCAACATGGTAAGTTCAGTTTTGGATAATTATTGGTCTTGATAGGAGTTTGCGTTCCTCAAAACCAGGTCAGTATTATTGGTATCCATTTTTCTCTTTTCCCCTTTACTTCCTGGTTTCTAACTCAAAAATCTGAAACATTTAATAGTGCTTTAGAGTTTTGTGTTTACCATTTCAAATAAAATGACACTGTTCAAATAGAATGAACTATAATTCAGATGTGAGGAAATCATGAGAGGAACTTGTAACTCTCAACAATACATGGTGGTTGTTTTGAAAGAAGGATGCTGTTTAGACCAGGGGCAATAGTTGTATTTCATGCAGCATAAATATTCCTGAGCCAAGTAAATAAGATTGCTGGAAAGTATATTAAATTTATTCCTTTTTAACATAACAATTTCACAGGAGCCTTGTCCTATGCGGAGTTGGGAACAAGCATAAAGAAGTCTGGTGGTCACTACACATATATCCTAGAAGTCTTTGGCCCATTACTGGCCTTTGTACGAGTCTGGGTGGAACTGCTCATAATACGGTAAGAACATAGACAGAAAGCCTTAGTGTCATCATTCTTCTTAATCTCCTTGATTACTTTACGCAATTAGAAATGTGCATACCAAGCAACTCAGTTGTAAACATGCATAATTTATGATACTTTTATAGGTTAAAATTCTTAGTGCAGTTTTTATCATTAGCAATGGTTCACCGACAGTGCCAAACTTTTTAGAGTACTGCTTTTCTTTAATCCTAAATTATTCCATTTTATATTTCTTTCTTTCTTTGTTTCTTTTTTTGATACCAGGAATTGAACTCAGGACCTTGTGCTTAGCAGGTCTTCAGTCCTCTCTTTTGTATTTCTAAGAAACATGCTTACCTAAAATTAGAACTAATTTTATTAAATGTACATTAAACATCTCTTTTCAAACTTTTCTAGAATATGTAGAATGAAAATTACCTTGATAAATTGTACCGTTTGACCAACTAAACACAGGTAGCTAAACTAACAATTAGAGTTTTCTCTTATTGAAGGTTATGTCATTAAGTCATTTAACTTTACTATGTTTTCGTGACTAAGGCATGTCTGTGTCTGACAACTTGATATGGCCTCAGTTCTACTCTATCAAGAAAAAACATCAAGGGCTGGGGATATAGCTCAGTGGAATAAGCGCCTGCCTAGCAAGCGCAGGATCCTGAGTTCAATCCCCAGTACCGCAAAAAAAAAAAAAAAAAAAAAAGAAAAAACATCAAGTGTAAATACCATCAATGACTCACTTCCTCCCATTAAATCAGTCAGGGCATAAGAGTTGTGAAAATCTTTCTATTTCATTGTTGTAAAATGTTCCTCTTCCTGATCTTTCCGGCAATTGATTGTGCTAAGTCACCCTGAATAGTGACTTTCTTACAATTTTGTGGGGAATTTATGTTGCCACATAAGTAGTTTAAGAATAGCACAGTCCCTTAAGTTCACACAGTTTCCTGATTGTGACTTGCACTTTCTAGTTACAGAATATAATACACATAGCTAGGGAAACTTGCTCTGATTGTAAACTTATCAGACATACATAGCTGAGAACTAGGGTGAGCTTTATTCTGTCATTCACAGAATGTGGCAAGCGCAGAACAAGTAAGTATCCATCGACACTAATGATTTTTACAGTGTTAAGAGTCTCTTCTTTCACAAAGCACTTGAGAATAGTACGTATTTCACTGTAAAGTCTGTTCTTATTTTAAACAGTTCTGAGTTACTTAGAACCTGTTATAACAAAACAACAACAAAAGAGTAGTTTATTCCTTTTCTAACATTTTTCTAACTGGACTGTATCTTTTGTTCCTATGTGAGCCTTATATATACTTCAAAGGTCCATTTAAACCTTATTGCTTTCATAGTTAGTTACCTTTCATCTCTAATTCTTCTGAAAAGAATCAGTCTCTGATTCTCATTTTACATTGAAGTTGATATCTTGTATTTTTATTTAATATTTTAGGTATCTGTGTTCTATTTTCCTGTTAAACGCAAGCATTTCAATGACATAAGATCAGGATCCTATATTTCTTATAATCGTTGTACCAGTGATTGTGTATTCTGGATATACATTCTTTTCTAATAAGTGATAGAAATTTTATACTATTTTGAATGCAACACATTTAACATTCAAATAACACACTAATTTAATTAAAGTGCTGGCCTGTCAGGCTGTTGAACTTTGGTGTTGGACTTGAATCTGTCTTCACCCCTGTATTTGTAACCTTGACTAATTGCTTGGCATTAGTATAAACATAACCATTCCATTTGCTATTGCATAGAAGTGGTACTCATTTATTAATTTATTCATTCCACACATTGCCATCAAATAATGAATAGCAAGATAAAGAAATCTAAATTTGCATGAATCCCAAGTTTGGCTTTCAAAGAGTTTATAACTCATTGTTTCTTTAACTTTGGAAGAATTGCTTTATGGTGTTTGTGTGTGTGTGTGTGTGTGTGTGTGTGTTAATAGGAGAAACTGCCTAAATAAAGTCTAGAAGCTTTTATCTGTATTTATATATTTCTTTGTCGTACTGAACTCATATTGCTGGGTTAATCTTTTAAATACCTGAAGAGGAACAAGATACCTAAGTATTTTAATGTTTCTCTTCTATTACTTATACCCATGACACTGAAATATTGCCATTAAAATTGTACCTTCACATTAAGTCACTGTTGACAGGTATAATCTGTAAAGCATATTCAAGGAAAAAAACTCCAACTGTACATCAGAGGAATCATTCAATTGAATTCATTCATTCACCATATATTCAATATGTATTGAATTTCTATTTCTTGGGAGACATTTACTAAATGCTGGAGATAAAATCATGATGAAGATGGACTTATGGAATTCTATATCTAGTTGGAAGAAAGAGTTATCAGTCAGAGAATCACATAAGTGAATATAAATTTGCGACCACGATAAGCAGTGTGGAAGGGAAGCCAGGGTGCAGTAATGGCAGACTCTGGGAGACGTTACCCAGTCACAGAGTTGGAGGAGCATTTCTGGACTGAGGAAGATTCAACCAAGATCTAAAGAATTAAAAATAGTGAGTTGAAGACACAGGATTCTGATTGTTCTAGTGAGAGCAAGCCACAGAAGACATAGAGGGAACTTAGACCAGACAGAACCTTGAGTGCAAAGTGAGGGATATTAACATATCCAGAGCATATTTTGAAAATGATTTTGATCTATACATTAAAATTTCTGTAAATGATAGAGTATAGGAAACATAGTCTCATTTGGAGAAAAGAAAGAAGACCTCTAGGAAAAGAGGAAAGGCAAGCTATTTATGGTGGTGTCTGGTACCAGCAGGCCAAAGTTGGAAACATGTAGTGGTGGTTGGTTTCTGATTATCTAAGGATCAGAGAAGAGGTGTAGGTAACTGTGGGAAGGCAGAGAAGCTAAAAGGGAAGCCAGGCATCAGAAAGTAGATAATTCTATGGGCTTTCATGAGAATGGAAAGAATACCTATCTATCTATCTATCTGGAATGTCCACTGTGACCTAATTAAATATGGAGTTTTTAAATTACAGACTTTACTATTACACACATTCCATGTGCTAAGTAGCAATACCTCATGATAGAAAAATTTTAGTGAAAATGTTATCTAGTTTTTCCTGTAATTATTATTTTGTTTCTTTGTTCCTTTCTTTCTTTTTCAGCCCTGCAGCTACTGCTGTGATATCACTGGCATTTGGGCGTTATGTACTGGAGCCATTTTTCATGCCATGTGAAATTCCTGACCTTGCAATCAAGCTCATCACTGCTGTGGGCATAAGTGAGTATTACAGGTATAAGCATGAAAGAGAGGGAAGCAGTGCAACAGTTACTGGAAAACGACTTCCCTTGGGGTTTTGCATGGTGGTATTGTTCACCAAACAAGGTTCTTTCTCCAAGTTTGTATTGGAAAACATGGCAAGAATACAGATTTTATATAGCCTGTAGCATTTTAATGCTTGCCAGTTTTGCATTAGGTCAACAGATATGATGGACATTCTTTTAAAATACACAAAAAGCACTTTGTTGTAAAATGTTAAGTAGATTGTATATGAAGGGAGATTAGTCAGGATGAAAACTTAACTACTTTGTGATTTTTCTAAATTGAAAATTATCCTGTTTCAGTGATATGTTGAATTGTAACTTGTGTATGGTCATGGAATTGCACGGATGAAATGTGTTCAGATAATTTATAGTGTTAATACTGTCACTCTCACAGAGTTTGCTGTCTCTCTGGGCCATGAGAAGAATTTCCTTTTAAGGTTTGATAACTGACACCATTTCTCACTTAGGAAATTTTCTTCATGGGCTACAAATTAGAATGTGATTCATTTCTTATTAATGAACATAGATTTTAGAAATTGAAAAAAGTGGAAATAAAAAAGAGGAACATGCCCAAAATGATATAAGTGATATGAAGCCAAATCTTATTCTAACTTGTTAAAAAAATTCCAGAATGGCATAAGAAAGGATAACAATTCTACATGCCAATCAAGTCATTGTTTAGGAGCCAATATGCTCACATTTAATTAACAACTCAGAAATAGAAAAGTACATAAGAATAACTGAATTGTATGCTCATAGAACAGTGGTTAGGATGTTTTTCTAAAATGTTTGAGTAGAACAATGAAAACAATACACTTTTAACAGAGGTGAGTGGCTAGGTTGTAGGAAAAAGTTAGAAATTATATATAAAATATCTCAGGGTAGTTACATATATTTCTGAACTTATTTAAATTCATTTTAGATTTCCTACTTTATCCATTAAATGCACGTGATGCACTTATTCTGTGAAATCTCTGAAAAGACAAAGACAATTAGCCAGAATAGACATTTGCAAGTTCTAGAGAGATAATGATATACTTACCTAAATCATCTTACTCTTAATGCACATATACAGATACCAGACAGAGGGAGGATGTAAGGTATATGAGCAAGTCCTTTAGCCGTTCTGTACCTCTGTGTTCTTCTCAGTTAATCATTCCAGTTTTATAAGGTGTTGGGAATACTAAGTGCTTTTTGAATGAGATAACACATAGAAAATGTTTTGGGCCATCTTTAATTTATAAAGAACATGGTACAAAGCGTAGCTATGTATGTTCCTGTGGGAAAACATCACTGGAATTTCCATGAGACTAGTGCTTTGCAGTCTTTCCGGCCCCTCGTATAGCTCCTAGCATGTTATTTGTGCTCAGTAACGATTTGTTACAGATTTTACGAAAATACATCTAAGAATTTTTTTTTTCTGCAGCAGAAAAATCTACAGTTGTGTACTTATTAAACTCAGAGGACCATATATCTTCAGTTTGCTCAACTAGCAGGGAAATTAATGGTATAATGAAATAGGGTTTATTGGATGAGATGTTCAGATCTAAAGCCATGAGTTTTTGCAGGATCGAGCTCACTAGAGGCAAACAATCTGAGATTTGAAGTTAGTTTTCATATGTTTTATGTGCTCTTTGGCTAATTATTAAACCTCATGTAGCCTAGGTTTATTTATTGGTAAAATGCCTATGAACACATAGTTTATTTTGAATGACTATGGAAAGATGATATAGTATATGCAGATTTTTAAGGCCTTTTAAAGAGTGCCCCGCCTGTAGAAAATTCTCCGTCTGATGTCCCGTGAAAGGGTTGAATTAATGGCCATTTTTATATTCACCATATTCTTGTCCCTTGAGTGACTGAGACAGTCATATCACAGACACTGTGGTAAAATTGATAACTGATTGCTATTGATAACTCTGGAAATGAATAATACAGGTTATTGATTAAATGCTTTAGTCAGAGGTTTTTAAGTACATTCTCTCTGTAAATCTGAAATCTATGATTTCTGCCTGCTTCAGGCTTACAAGTAGATGGGCAATGATACTGCTGTTTTTATAACAGTAGATGATTTAATATTTTCCAATTACATTAAACTTTTAAAGGGAAAATTTGTATTTTAGGTGATTAAATGGAAACTGTTCAAAGCAAAGTTTTAAAGCAGTTGTGAGAAAGGACAGCAAAAAATGTTTGCAAAATGTGCTGTGGTACCTGATGATGGGATTGTTTGTAAAGAGCCCAAGTAAATCTTAGATAAACTCAGACATCTTCTATTTCTGCCACTAGTTATAATAATAGTTTATACATTTTGATATTCCTTTTCTAAGCTTGAGATTCTGAAAAGGAACTGAGTTCCCACAATCAGAATCACTTAAAAAGAAAAGGGAAATTTTTTATGACTCAATGGGAAATCATTTAAATCAATGGCCTAATTGGGAAAGTCAAACTGTCTTTAAAAAGAATTGAGCTTTAATGGAGCAACAGGGGGTGGAGATGGAGACAGAGAAAGAGAAATTTACCTAGGGGCAAATCGCTCACATCCTTTATTTTTCAAAGTGACTATGGGTGATTTTCTGCCTGTAGGGTTGGAAGGTTGCTGGCATGTAGAAAATAGAGTTTAATTGCATGAATTGCTTCCCCATGTTTCTTGAGGGAAACAGGGAGCTTAAAAATCTCTAGTTAAGTATAGAAAGAGGTCATTCTGGAAGGGTCCTGTTATCTCGTAGAAAAAGAGTCAAATTTCGTGAAATATAACCAACCATTTGAGAGATGATAGTGTGGTGAGGAGCTGACCAAGTGCTAATTTACCTTCACTTTCAAAAAAGCACTCTGCTGCGCTTCTACCATATTCATAAATATGAGAGGTTTTTGCTTAGCTGAAATCCTGTGTATTTTGGTAAAGATGTCAAAGATAGAAGTTTTACTGGAGAATTTTGTGTATTCACATTTCATTGCTTTCTGAAGTCTCATCACTGCCTTCACCTTCCACGACAAACCATGAACTTTTCCTGCTGTCCCATCTTTAATTAAATATTGAAGTATGTTCAGTATTTGAAAATATTCAGGCTTTTGTTCTGGTCTCCCAAAACTAGATCCTCTATACAAGCACAGATGAGTGACACAATATTACTGTTCCCGGGTAGCCTGCTTCTAAGAGTGGCTCCTCAGTTAAAGGTCACTGGGTTCTGTGTTGCTGGCCTTTCCCTGTGGATTAGATTTCAGGTTCTTGTCTTGAACAAAGAAGTGAACAAACTGAGAAACAAACAAACATCACAACAGTGGCAAAGTTTATTTGAGAAAGTAAAAGCGAAAAGTGAGGAGGAAACAGGCTCTGCCAAGCAAGCTTGGGTTGAATAAAAGAGGAAAAAGCAAGAGAAAAGAACACCCTGAAGGAAGCAGACTGGGCGATCCCGAGGACAAGCCACCATAACAAGCTCTGCTTGTGGCGCCTCTCCTTTATGCTGTCCAAATCTCTAGAAAACCCACGAGAACTTCATATGGGTCTTGAGACTCAGTGCTGAGGGCTTGGGAACTGTTTGGGGCATGAGTCTGGGATCTTATAGTTAATAATAGGTCAGCCTACTTCCTCAGCCAGTTTTGCTACGTCCTACTGTTATCTCATTACCCTAGTCCTAGTTCTGTGCCTTATAAGCTTCTCTGAGTCTTAAATCCTTTCCTAAATTATTTTCTGTTGATGAATCTAAGGGTTACATACTATATCTCAGACCATGTAGGTGCAGTGGGGGAGGAATAAATAAAAAAAATAAAATTTGGATTGCATTGTGAAAACCAACTGATGGGTTCTACAAATGTATTACTGTATTTTCTTTTCTTCAAACTCTTTTCCTAGTGTTAAGTTCTATGAAAGAAAAATCTAGAAGTGGTTCTGTGTGAGCGTTTCAAATACAGAGGGCCTTTGTTTGGATGTTCTGAAGTGTGACGTACTACTCCTTTTGGACTTACTATAACTAAATTATCAGTACAACCAGTTCCTAGGTAGACATGCACAGTGTTAAAACACACAAATACTGCCAAAGAATAACTATGTCTTTTAAGAGAATGATCAATTAAATGTGGAATTAAAGTGTCCCGAGATCCAGCCAGGATAAACATGAACCTTTACAGAAGGGCAAGGCCATTGACATGAGTTTGAAAGAATTGGGTGTATATATATTTTGAGCTATTTCCTCATTGTTTTACCTGTGAACTTATGGCAAAGTGTGTGCTCTGGAATCATACTATCTAGGTTACAATCTTATCTTCCCACTTACTGCCTATTCGAACACAGGCAAGCACTGTGAGTCTGGGCTGCTTATCTTAAAAACAAGACTAACAATAACGATGTCACAAAGCTATGAGGATTAAATAAAATTACCCATGTAATGTCTCTGCACAGTATTTGCAATAAATACTGGTTTACATGTATTTAATGGTTGCATTTTTATTTGCAATAGTGACATTGTAGATAGAGACTAACTTTCTGCTTTTAAGTGTTTACTGCTACACATCCTCTATGAAATTAATGCATCCGGGAAATGAATTCTAACAAAGAGATAAAGGGAACCTAGGCAGTTATTGCCAAAAGCAGCAGAAGCGCGCACTTCATCTCACCATGTAGCATATATCCACAGCATCCATATATTTTATCAGTTTGGCATGAAGCAGCCACAAGTCAGGAGCCAGAAAGAATCTGAACCTGGCTGAAAACCCAATATATCCAGACTCTTTAATCTCTCTCTTCAAAAACCAAAGGCAGACTTGAATTATGGACAGTGCAGAGAGAAATACTTGCCAGTCTTTAAATCAGAGCACCACTCTTTAACATTCCTCTAAAGATCCCCTTCAAATACAGCTCTTTTCAAATATGTATTTCTCATCTCCAGGACTGATAGATACAGCTTTCATTGCTGCATTTCAGTTCACAGGAAACTGTATCATAAGTAAGTAAATAAAAACTATACGGTCCTGTATTTTCATTTCTGTAAAAATCTAAGCCAGGAAAAATAATACAAACTGTTGTAATTATTTCTTCATGTGTAAAATTAGCAATTACTCAAAGGAAGTAAAACTAGGGCAGGAGAATTGGCTCAAATTTGTTACTACAAAGCTAGGAGATAGTATGTACCCAAAGACATCGTTTCTGTTTATTTCAGAAACTCAGAATGCTCTTGCATTTAGTGAGTCCCAAATCCCTTTCCAATATTGTTGGGTAAGCAACACACACAGTCTTAAATTCTGCTGTACAGACACATGACGAAGCAGTAGTTCTAGCCATCAGAGAGCCCTCGCTGTGCCTCCACGTAAGCTGCCTGCTCCTTGTTAAGCTGCACCTTCAGGGTCACCGAGGCGCCTCTGAGCTGGAATGTGGTGCTCCATGTAATCAGTGCAATGTCTGGGCGCTCGGAGGAAGCAAGGTTTTGAGAAACCTTCGAGAAAAATTGGCCTTAACCAGAATTTTTGTTTCAGCTGGAGAAGAGAAAGCAAGACGAAGTTATCAATTCATAGTATTTGGTTTGTTTTGTCTTCCATTTGTTTAAGAAACTGTTATGAAATACAAAAGAACATTCCAAATAGTCACTTTTCCGTTTCAATAAGCGCTATATACTGTTAGTACAATAACAAGCCCTCTTTTTCCTTTTCAAACATAAAGATGGCCAGACGTCCCTAAAATCGGGTCTGTCCTCCCTTTTGCTCGCCCGTGCTTTCTCCTTCTGTCTTTCTGTCTGCCTGTGTTTTTCTTTTTCTTGTTCCCACCTCTTCCAGGGCCCAGTTTCCACTGGAGCCCTTTCAGCTATAGTGTTTGGGGTTTAGGGCTCTTTTAAAATGAATGCTCTTCTGTGGCCAGTGGGAGCATGAGGTCATTTCCCCCTCTTTCATGTCAACATTGAACCTCCAGAATTAAAAAATAATCATTTTCATATGGTGACCCTTTTATCACATTCATTTGCTTAGAGAAAGAAAGGAATCACAGGGTGACGGAGAAGGAGCAGGCCTGCCCCCAGCACTTTCAGTATAGCGGCACTTTGTGTTGGGGAGGGAGACACAGTTTCGTGTTTTTATCATTCATGATAAAATTATGTACTGTGCTGCTTCATGTTTCCAGCTTCAAAACAGATAAAACATTTTCCCTTTGCCTTTGGCCTTCCCTGTAGCTGATTCAGGGCCTTGGCCTCACCAATCGTTTTTATGACTCTTTCTCTGAAAAAGTCTCCTGGTGTTATTCCCCTATTTCACTTTCTGTGTGGTCTCTTGTACCCTTATTTCCCAATTTTAAATATTTTAAAAATGAAATTTCATTTTTTCCTTTCAAACATTCCCAGCTTTGTTGAGACATATTTGACAAATAAAATTGTATGATGCCAGGGTGTATGACATTAAGGTCTACTCTACATATATGTTGTGAAGCATTTATCACAGCAAGTCAGTTAAGGCAAATATCACCTTCCTTAGTTACCACCGTTTTTGTTTTGTGGTGAGAACAGTTAAACAAAATTTGGTGACTGTCAGCTACAGTCACCAAAGCACTATGTGTTCATTATAAAATTTATTGAAATATTGCTGAAAAATAAATGTCAGAAATTAGAAATTATTTGGCATTTTAACATGTATAGATGCTTGCTGTTAGTGGTTTGCTAATTATCCCTTCAGGATTTTTCCTTTTTTTCTGTCTTTATCTATTTCCTTTCTTTCTTTTTTCTATCCATTTCTCTCTTTCTCTATCTATCTTACCTATCTACTTTATACACCTATCCATCCATCCATCCATCCATCCACCCATCCATCCACCCACCCACCCATCCATCCATCCATCCATCCACCCATCCATCCATCTACCCATCCATCCATCCATCCATCCATCCATCCATCCACCCACCCACCCATCCATCCACCCATCCACCCATCCACCCATTCATCCATCCATCACTGTTGGTCAATAATATATCATGTAATAAATATTTAATTGCATCATGATTTTAAATGGTATCTATAAAGCCATTAAATAAGATAATAAGATCTTAATTAGTCCTTCTTTAAGGGTCTATGCTGTAAAAATTTCTACTATTATATATTATGTGTTGATAACAAAATGCAGCTAAATGCTGAAATGAACTAGTGATTATATCAGTGAACAGTCTGAGGATTACTATTATTATTCTACAGATGGAAAACCTACAGTTATAACTTGAGTTATAAGAATTCTGATTTGTGCCGTCCCCTGAAATATGTTTTTATACATTTTTTTTGTTATTTAGGAACAATGCATCTCTATAAAAACAAAGCTTATAGATAACAATTGTCAATAAATAAAGAGGCTATTTTTGTTGCCATTGTTAACATGAAGCACAATGTTGTGAAAAGACCATAAAGTTGAAGTTCTTTGTCTAGGATATTCCCAGTCATTTCTATAGGGTAGAGGAAGATTTGAGAAAGTCACCATTCACCTGTGATTTAGATTTTCTAATAGAGGATCCAGTTCCTTCACACAAACACAAATGTGTTAGTTATCTACCCAGGCCAGCCATGATGCTGGATATTGCCAATACAGAATGAGTAACCCTTCTTCTCCACTTGACATTTTCATGCTCCATGAGGTGGGAAGAGTGGGTAGTTACTGCTTCTTGGGAAACCGTGGGCAGCATCATTAACAATGGGGAAATTCTGCTAGCTCTGGGCCCGGTTTGTATTCTACCCCAGAAATTCTTACCTCTGAAAACATACCTTGGAAGCAGGTTGAAAGTGAACTTTTCATATGTTAACTGAAAAGTGGACAGTGATCCAGAAAGAAAAGTGTGGATTAAACTAATGCTGAGGGGGAAGAATGAGATCCCAGCTAACTCATCCACTCGTTCCTTCCGAGTGTGCTCTGCCCTGGAGGTTGCACTATCGTTGAGGTTGGAAACTTGCCACGTGAAGCTAGGGGCAAGTTCAGAAATTTGCATTCTGTGATCACTTCAGCATTTGATTAGAAGACATTTTTATATGCCTCTTAGAGCCAGTACCATGTATGTCCTTTCTGACTGACATATACAAAGAACAGAGAGAAATGATAACTCTCTAAAAGTCTTAAGTTATAATGAGATACAAAAAGATACAGACACAAAAGTAACCAGGAGATCCTCTTGTACTGTAGATTTGCATCCATTTGGTCTGAGGCAGAGCCTGAGATTCTGCATTTCTCACACTCTGGTATGCAGTGCCAACACCACTGGTTTTTACATTGCACTTTGAGTAACAAGAACTGAAGATGTCTTTGTGCCCGCAAGGCTTTGCCTTTTATAACTTCATCTGTTTGTTTGCAGCTCTGGTGATGGTCCTAAATAGCATGAGTGTCAGCTGGAGTGCCCGGATTCAGATTTTCTTAACCTTTTGCAAGCTCACAGCAATTCTGATAATTATAGTCCCTGGAGTTATACAACTAATTAAAGGTACGGACTGAAAAGTAAATGCTTTTAAAAATACGTATCTGCTTTTGGTCTCTTCTAACACTAACTTTTGCCAGTACCAGCAGAATCCTTAATTAGTCTCTGCTTGTGGAACTTAAACTCCATACCATCATCTAATTGATTTGAAAGGCTGCTACACTGAGGGTGAGTTGGTATTTACAGTTGAGAGGCAGCAAGAGGATTAAGCAACAAAATCAGGCATCAGTAAATTCTCTCGGTATAAATTGCTTGGAGTGAAAACTCAAAGTGGGAAAAAACTCTGCCAAGATTATTTTTGAAAAAAGTCTTTCACTACAGATAAATATGTTCTTTTATTTTTACTTTAAAATTGTTCACTAGTAGTAATCAAGTTTAAAGAGAAAAAGGATTACCAGAAAATAAAGAGAGATGGCTGATAATCCTATTATGTTTTGGTTATCATTTATCTTGAGAGTGGTATCCTCAGAACAGTAGTCAGATATGTGAATAATATTCCTGGGAAAAAAAGCAAATATTGATTTCATGGTAAAAGTAGCTGCAAAGTCTTAACTTCTATTGTTATATTATTTTCAATATAAAATTTGCATTTCTGCCAAAATGGATCTTTTTTTCTGGAATTATTTGCATTAGAGAATTCACTACTTGATAACAGAAGAAGTTGAGGGCCAATGACATTTAGATTTCTAGATTTTTTAGGAAAGATATGCATGCGATTGTTTGTATTCCATGGAAGTGGTTGGAGGAGGACCACATGAGTTATTTAATTGGCAATGGGCACTCTAGTAGGAAATAATAGGAAAGAAGCAAATATAAAGAAGTGACTTATAACTTGCGAATGTTAAGTATTTAATGTTTACATTGATTTTGTCTGTTGGAAGACGGAATTTATAGAGAAATTTAATGACATTGCGGGAAAAGAATTACAACAAGGCAAAGGAAATGCCAAAGTTCAGCAAAATCATCTCTGTTGGTAGAGGCATTAAACAATAACAAACATTCAAAGATCAGTCACTGTGCAGCTGGGAAGAGGAGATGCTGTTGTCTACTTAATAAACCTAGTGGGAGATCTTACAGCCCTGCTGGCAAAATGCTTTCATCAAGTCCAGCAACCTCAGCCAACTCGGAATAAACACAAGCATTTGAACACTAGGGCTTGTACAGAAAGGAAGAGAAGAGCTTGCTCGTCTGATTCACCTTGCCCTCCGCAGAACTGGTCTGCTCAGCTTCTCTTGAATTCACCAGGAATATATGCAGAACCGTCTACTCTGTTAGTGCTTTCTCTTTTAGGGCTAAATCTTTAGCCTTCTGTACAGGCCTTCTTTAGCATTTGGAAAGTGTAGAAACTCTGGATCACTGGCTCTTCTTTAGTCCTAGTTCAGATTCCAAAAATTGATATACTATCCCCTGAAAGTAAGATAAAATTTTCTTTTTCTTTTTGATATAATATTAGACATTTTTGATAGCATTGGAATCCTTAATCAGTTCTGACCACTGATTTATATATGTGTGTGAAGTGGATTTGTTTGCCCAAATGGTAAGCACTGTATTTTAAGTTCTTCAAAACAAAAAAAAAATCTTGATTTGATATAGGTCTTGGATCCTTGTGCAGTTATAGGAGAGTGACCTGTCATTAATACTTATGAGATCAGTGCTTAGTGTGGCCAGGATCCTTCTTAGATCTCATCCAACAGGGAAGTTCTCTGAGTATATTGGCACATATAAAGTAAATTTTAATATTTTGGATAGCATTGTTGGTAGATATTTTTGTTCCCTTAGTAAAAAATGAGTTAAAATTATAGTTTTATTTATATCATGATGACATATTTTCTATATCAATCTGAGATGCCAGGAAGAGAAAGATTTCACTAATCTATATTGCACATTCATCTCTACTCTAATCAGATCCTGATAATGCTGTGTATTCACTTATGAATATGTGTTGAACTTTCCTTTGAACATTATTAGACTTTCATCTTCCTGAGCCCTCCTTTATACAGCCAAAATATTCTTGAAGTTTAAAAACAAAATGCTTCTCTTTTGTATTACTTGCAGAATGGCATTTTTGAAGATCTGTGCTTATGATTCAGTCTTTACAAAGTTTCTTTTTCTTTTCCCTTATTAATTATTCAGTGCTGCTCTCTGAGGAATACTGTCCCTTAGGCCAGGGAGACCACAAATTATGATAAAAGAATACTCAAGAGATGGTTTTATCTGAAAACCAGCACTTACGTTCTCCTTCCATAGGGACAAAGAGATGTTTGAATAAAACAGGCATTTCTGACTCATCGTATAATTTTCAGAAGTGAACTATACATATTTGGAAGTTAGTTTGGAGGAAACTCAACATTCTCCAATTTTGGATTGCTGTACTCACTGTAATCGCTGCGCTTGGTCATGCAGGGGGCAACTGAGATTTGACTTGAAGACAGTGTCCACTATACACATCAGCTGGCTTCTATCCTTCCTCTGTTGACCAATTATATGATGAAGTCATTTTTGACTTGGGTAATTTCATTTGCTGTTCTCTTTGAGAAATGGAGATCTTTTTTCTGCTAAAGTTGGCATATTGGTTTAGTGGATCTGATCTCTAACTTTTCAAATTATCCAAAAGATATACAAGCAAAAAATCCACTGCCATACACAAAACAAAGAAAAAATGTGAACAAAATTATTCAATCCACATTCAATGCAAAACTTATTAAGATTTAGTTTAGGATTCAGTGTAATTTCTCTTTAATGTTTCAAGAAGAAAACTGTACCCTTCCTGGGGCAGAGTCAGTTCATTTAATCTATGAATGACCAGCTGCTTTCGTGGCCAGAGTAGGGTTGTGCTCCAATGAGGGACTGTTTTTAAGACGCTATTTTCACCTGAGGTGTCACTTTATTAAAAGACAGATGTAGAACAAGATGCTCTGTGATCAGTAAAGTTTTGGGACTTTTTCTCTAGGATGGATACAGTATTGATACATAAAGCTTCTAGTGACTAGAGTGTAAGAAACACAGACTCAGAACAGGACTGCTTCATCCTCTGACACCTATGCTCATGGTTAGAGTGAATAATAACCAGTTCTTTGGGCAAGCTCTCACCTCTTTGCATTCTCATTGCAGGGCAAACACAGCATTTTAAAGACCCCTTTTCTGGAAAAGATGCGAGTATTATGGGGTTGCCGTTGGCTTTTTATTATGGAATGTATGCGTATGCTGGCTGGTAAGTTCTGTGTAGATCTAGTACTTTGAATGATTGATTAATTCCTTGAAGTATTTTGCTTAAGTGTAAAGCAAGGTGCTAGGGAAATGTGAGGAGCCATAATCCAGTGTAACATGCAGTACTTGAAATGGGAAATAGGGTGTAGCCTCCTCTATTAGGCCACTTACTGTGCCCATGACTGAATGTAAACCTGATATAAGGGTGGAAAAGTGTGATACTTTTTCTCACCCAAGAAAAGTGTCAGAGCTGACACTCTTGTAACAAAATACAGATTAACAAGAAAAAAGAGTAGCAAATGTATTTAATCAAAAATTCATGTGACATGGGAACCCTCAAAAATGATGTCCCAGCATCCCAGGGAAAACATTCTATTTTTATGGACAAAAGGATGTGAAGTGTTGGTAATCGATAAGAGGGGAAATCCAGCAAGGCCAGTCTGTTCAGACTCTTCTTGGATTCTCTGTGTAGCGTCCCTTCCTCCAGGTCTGGGGCAGGACTCCTCAGGATCAAAGGTCTTATAAGCTGCTATCAGACTAGGTAGATCAGAAGTTCTTCATGACCGGCTCCCACACAGAAAGGCAGAAGGTTGGAGGAGTATATTTGTAGAATTTATGGCTTGCTTTCAAGGAGAGAGTTCCAGTTTTTATGAATCTTTGGGAGGAAGAATTGTACTTTTAGTGGCTTGCCTTGGACAGGAAGAGAGAGGAACAGAATAAAGGTAGAAGAACTTGACATAGATCTTGCTTCTGAGGCCCTTCAGTTCCTGCTAGCTCCAAGTGCTTACTATGCCCAGGCAGCAGAGTTTGGGATACCATTTTATGAGTCCAACACGATGAAGTTGATTGCTGGATTTAGTTTAATATCATAAAAACTAATGCTTGGACGAGCATGGTGGTACATGCTCATGCAGTTATTCTAGAACTCGAGAGGCTGAGGCAGGTGGATCACTGGGTTTAAGGCCAGTCTGTGCTACATAGTGAGTTCAAGGTCAATCTAAACTATGTAGTTAGACTTTGTCTCAAAACAAAACAAAAATTAAACATTCACAAAAAACAAAACAAAACAATAGCACAACATAAATGCTGGATTTTAAGAGCTGGTACAAATCACTTACACTTATGCATCAGTAGCTGGGCATGGTGGTGCACACCTGAAATCCCAGCAACAAAGGAGAGAGGCTGGACCAGGGTGATCAGAAGTTCTAGGGCAGCCTGTGCAACATAATGAGTCTTTGACTCAAATTTTAAAAAAGATCTGGGGAAGTAGCTTCATCCTCCCTCAGTTCAAAACCCAGCATCTCCCAAATAAAAGCATATACTATATGCATGCATATAGTATGTAAAATATAAACTATATAAAATCATGTAGCACTAAGGACAAGATAGTGTCATTAGGTCCTAGAAATTAGTCCTTATCTTGTCAAAAGGTCTTTCAGTGAAGCTCTAACAATATTTATAAATAACGAGGAGTGGTTTTCCCTACTTCCCATGAGAAAGAAGTAATTCAGGAAAAAATAAGATGTTCTCAGCAGATTAAAATGGTCCTGTGAATGCAGGAAATAAGAAACAAAGTTAATAAAAAATACTTGTACCATGCCACATGTAATATTTTAAAACTTTCTTAAAATTTCTCTGATATTTGAAAACTAAAATATGCCACAAAGATGATAAAAATAGAGGCATATTTCCTTTGAAGAATATCCATCTGTGACAGGTATTGTTTGGATTAAGACATTAGAATGTTATACTTAAGACTTACACTGTTCAGTAGCTTGAATAATAATAGTCATGCATGAAAATGGAACTTTTCCTAAATGTTATTGACCTAGTAAGATTCAGTTGAGATAACTATTTCAAGAAAGCCCACTGGATACAAAGGTAGTACAGCACTTCCACATCAAAGTCATTATAACAAGATCAACTTTTATTGATAATTTAATAAGTGTATTTATAAAACTAATATGGCTTTAGCTGTGAGAATGTTCTATGTGCCACAAAATAATAGTGGGAAACTTCATTAACTCAAGCAATATGTAAATTCCTAACACAAATTTAATTTCCTGTTGTTTCCTTAGTTTTTAAGATCTCACCTTCAGGTAGTGCAGGGACTCTAAAGATATATTTCAAAAATAAATGGAGCGGTGCCCTGTTAGTCTCACTGAATTAGGAAAGTATCGCATTAGAGGAGAATTAAGAGAGTACGGCAACGCCACATTTTCACATGGCTTTGAAGCAAAATATGTTTGAAAGTTGTTAGGAGATTGTAGCTCTAAGGAGATCAGGATAAAATATTTGTATATTCCCCAAATATTTTTACAGCCATTGTGTGTAAGCATTAGTTTTCAATCACTCAATGCTTTTGAAGTCTTTTCACTTTTGTCCAAAGCACAATGTGATGCTGGGCAGAGAAAAGAACTGAGTATGATCACAGGGTTAGAAGCAGAATCAACTCTTCTGTGGCTATTCAGCCTGGATCACAGCTCTACGCCCTGGGGCAGCAGCCAAACCACTGTGAGGGTCACTGGGAGCCTCCAGAGCAAAATGGGGAGGTAGAGAAAGCTTTCAGCTACAGTGAGGCTCTGGGTGCCTCTTCAGTGCTCAGTCAGGAATGTGGAATGTGAAGATCCTCACAAGGGAGATTTGATTAATTCTGTTGAATGAAGTTTCTTTTGCCTGTGAGTATTATGCATCTGTTCCCACAGAATCTTAAAACATTTCTGCCTTCCTCTCTTCTGGAACCAGCACTGAATATTCAGGTCACCTGCTTGATGTAGAGCCAATTTTCTCCACTGCTGAGGCTTTGGAGAGCTGCAGATTTCTCCATTTATAAAGACTTTTCCGTTTTAATTTTCTTATTGATATTGAATTTGATTGGTGCTCAACCCAAAATGTTATTCTGTTTACAGGGGATTTATGTGCTTTATTTCTACTTCCATATAATCTTCATGTTTACTCCCCATTTTAAGAAAATGGAAACCATTGATTTCCTTATATTTTTGAGGGTTCCATCACAGTATGGGAAAATAAGTCCAGGATTTTAAATGGGATGTTGTCTGATACAAGTGGTTAACATAGGGAACATAAGGTTACTGTGTTTCTATAAGTGGTTGTTATGGAACCTGAATGCTTTATGAAGAGGTGGAAATAATCTGTGATCATCAGTCTTAGAAAAAAGAAACCGGGTTTAGAAAAAATAGTCTGCAGGTTTGAAGTTCTAAAGAAGCTATTATCTGGATGTAGATCGCTTAAGGTGGAAGCAAAGAGATTTCCCCCAAAGAGGGGCATTTATTCACTTTCCAAATGTGACCCCTGCCTACTGGACCACTCCACCTTTCAGGATATAACTACAAGACTGGGCTGTGCAATTATAAATGGGGAACTGGAGTTGAGCCATCGCTCCCCACATTGCTGCCAGGAAGACGGTGTCTCACACACACACACACACACACACACACACACACACACATGGACACACACACGGGGCATTGCAAGTGGGAAGGACAGAAGCAGTGCAGTCGTTGTCCTCACACTGACTGGCAAGCCCGTTAGCCTGCTCATAAAAGCAGCAAGACCACTGTTGTCCTGGAGACCCTGCTCTGAGTAATCCAAGTCCTCACAGTTGAATAAAAAGTCTTCACCAAACCTTGGAGAAGCTGAATAAACTTTTGGCTCTGAGGCGCACAGAGCCCTTACAATATGATGAAAACTCCTTCACAGAAACACGACTAAGGGAAAAGAAATCATTATCTCAGCCAGGTCACAGAGTTGGGTCAGAACAACTAGAATATATTGCCACTGTCTCTGCATTCAGAGAAATATTTCTGCTAGGTCCTTGGTGGCCCTGGGGAGCTCATCCAATTTCAATCCTATATCCTGATCCAAAGTGAAACATTGCTTGGTGGGACATTTAAAACAACAACAACAACAACAAAAAACTAAACAAAACTATGTGAGAGTGCCCTTTTTACCTCCCTTTTAATTTTTATCCTCAACGGATTCAGTCTTTCTAAAGCACCTGCTGGGATTATTTTATACCACTGTGTCAAATCTAATCTAAAAAACGAACTTTGTTGAAAAGAATTCACATGTTGGGTGTTGGAATACATTGTTAGCATAGCTGAGCCTTTTATGCGTAATCATGGAAGAGCTGGAAGAGTGCATTTTGTGGACCTTCTCCAGGGCCCTCGAGGAGGTGTAAAGCAAAGAGAAAGCTATGGCCCAGTGCCGGAAACAAGGCAGGCATAAAGATGTACTTCCCACAGGATGTGCATGTTTGGACTAAAATAAGGAGTTTTCTCCTTCCTATCTCCAACCCTGCCCCAAGCCCTTTCCGTTCCACTATTCTCTGGTGCCATGGAAAATATTTGAAGTTATGTTTCTTTTTCATAAATATTTTCCTCCTTGCTTTGATATTATTAGAAAAGACCAATCGCTAAAACAACTGTGAAGAAAGAACTGACTATCTTTGAATGAGAAGCCTAGACACATTTCCTAGTGTGTGTGGTTTTTAAGGCATGTATGAAGCGCATCAGCTGTCTCAGAGAGCGTAATTCGGATGCAAATACTGACTGTTGCTTGCTTTCCTAGTGAGATATTATAACCCCTGCTTTTAGAAACTTAACTTTTGAGTCAGTTTAAAACATCACCGGCTGCTAACTTTTAATATCACTTTTATTGTGGCCATTCTTCCAGCATTTCTAATGTATCAACTTAAAAGCCAGTCCTTAAAATTGTAGCTAACTTAACCTTGAACACCAAATATCTGCTTATGAATTTAGATGGGGTTTTTTATGAAGATGAAGTAAGATAGGTTTCCTCATCTTTCTTTTAGGCTAGGAGGTGCTTTTAAGCATATTACAGGCTGATGGCCTAATATTACAGCCATATTTGGTTTTAGATTGTAGCGAATTTGTAGGTAGAGGCCTGTGTACTCATAGGAAAGGCTATTAAAAAAAAAAAAACCTCTAAGGAATAATAACTGCAGAATATATTGAAATATGGCCTTTTCACTTTGTGAAAATTTCTTAAGTCTGTGAAATGCAAAAGTAGCAAGTTCTTTGTCTTTATATATTTTGTGCCTCCAGTAATGGTCCCCGAGTTTCTCTATTTTCATCATTCAAATTTCAGTGTATGCTTATATGAGGGTGGAATTTGCCTCAACTTTACATTGTAGAAACTTCAGAAAGATCTGTGAGAGCTTTGAAGGGTCTCCAGCCTTCCGGATAAATCAGCAAACAGAGGTGCAAAGCCCTGGGGACTCCTGTATGGGATTGGTAGAGGCACAGAGTGCAGGAGACAGATCTGGATTTCCTAGGATCCTATTCCTTAGGGTATTTGCAATCTATGGAACTTGAAAGCAAACTGTTCTGTGACAGTTCTGAACTGTTCTGTGACCAGAATATTTGTTGCTAGATAGCCTCCCCCCAAATGTGGTGGACTTGAGAAATGTTCAGGCTGTCCTATCCTTTACTTGTAGATTTAAGTGTAGTGACTGACAGTACACGTAAGATTAACTACCTAAATATACAAAATGGAGAAATGGGGGCTTCCTAATCTTGATTTGGGATCATTTGGGATGCACATTACAAAACAGATCTAACAGGAAGAAGTGTGAATTGAGGTTTTCCCATCTTTTCATTTTTAAATTATGAATTCACAAGTTACAATTGTACATATTTATGGTGTGCAAAGTGATGCTATGACTTGTGAATACAGAATAATGAAATCAAATGAATTAACATATCCATTATTTAAATATTTATTGTCTCACAGTAGGACATTTTAAATGTATTCTCTTAGTACATTTTAACTGTACATTAGCGTTTATACCAGTATTTCTTCCTACTGGTACCCTGTGTTTCTTTGTCGCAAACCAAAAAGAGTTCTGTAAACTGAGAAATACTGCTTCACATGTGCATAGCCCTGTGAGTTCTGATTGGCTTGTCCCCACCTTTCAAGTTTGGACTCAGGAGGCAAAGATCATCTTGTACTTAACACTCTTCCAAGTCCCCGTTCCTCACTCCTAAGTTAGAGTGCTGCACAGGCTCCCCCATCCTGGGCATACCCTGCTGCCGTGCTTCTGGGGTTATGGGCTGTTCTCTGCCTGGAATGACTTCACAGCACCTCACCAGAGCTAAATATTATGTATTATTGGAAGATTAATTTGGGAGATGCTGCCTTTGTAGCTTCCCCATGACCTTGAGCAACCTGGGCTATCTCTACTCTCTTATCATGTGTTTTCTCCAACACTGCTTCCCATAAACTCTGAGCTCCGTGTGTGCAGAGAGACTGGATTTCCCCCACTTCTATACCTAGACCCATCTCATAAGCACGCCACAAATATGGCTTAATAGAAAAATTGTCATGGGAATTTTTGATTGTTGGATAATTTCATCAACTTCATAAGTATCTTTATGAAGTTTTCATACTTTGAATTCAATTTCAGATATTTAAATTGTAAGACTTTGGATTGCAGAGGTAAAATATATTAATATTTAGTATTCATTTATATGTTTTTAGGTTTTACCTTAATTTTGTTACTGAAGAAGTAGAAAACCCTGAAAAGTAAGTAGTCCTATTTACTCCGAATCCTTATGAGGAATAAAACTTAAGATTGTATATTTGAAAACGTAGGCTTGGAGAAGGAATTCCACGTGGGTCAGTAAACTTTACCATCATCATAGTCTCATTGTTCTTTTTTTTACTTACTTGATTTTTTTGGGTAAATCATATGTAACTTAGCTATATATTCTACACTTAAGGCTAAATTGCCTTTTTGTTAGAAAGCAGTAAGAATAAATTTGTATTTTAAGTACCCTATTTCACTTGTGTATGTAACTTGACATGGACTCTCAGCTACTCACAAATGTAACCTGAACTAAAAAAGTTGACTATTTCTAATCATATAATTACTTTTTTCATAACTGTCCAATTATAAAGAATTGTATAATTAATGGAAAATTAGTTATGAAAATAACTACAGAATTTTAGAGAAGCTTATAAATTTGGGCAGGTGAATGTTTATTATTTTTACATTCCTTACCTCCCTCCCTCCTTCCCTTCTTCCTTTCCTTCCTTCCTCCCTTCCTTCCTTCCTTCCTTCCTTCCTTCCTTCCTTCTGTCATTTCTTCTTTTCTTCTCTTCCTTTCTTTCTTTTTTTCTGTATGACAAATTAAATTCAGGGTCTCATATATGCCTGGCAAGTTCTCTACCACTGAGCTATATCCCCAGTCCTATTCTTATGTATCCTTTCTAAATAACAGCATATAATTAGATGATCTAATAGTTTTATATATATATATATATTTATATATAATGTTTTACATATATTTGTCATGTTTCTAAAACAGTTTAGGAAAAATGGTTTAATTTTTTTGGTTGTGAATGTTATGACTTTTTATACCATTTCACTGTGCACAGAAAAGTAAACAAAAATGTACTGGAGAGGAAAAACTTCAGAAACATAATGTAACTATAAACTGTAAAGTTGTTTAGTTCACCTCACTTTTATTCAATATCTGCTATGTTCCAACTATTTTGTTAGGCATATTGTATACAAGTAGGCTTGTTTTCAAGTACTTGATTGTTTTTGATTGCTTTATTGTTTAGTCAATGACTGAAATATACAAACAAATCAATGTTAAGAGTATGATTGGTACCACAATTGGCTCTTGCCTCATTTTGGCAGAGAATAAAGAAGGAAAGACTTTATCTAGGCACATTATTCTTTGCATAGATTCCTACATGAATAAGTTAATAAGTATTCTCCAAATAAACATAAATGTATATGAGAGAGAGGTGGGGGGACTTAACTTCTAAGAAAAGGAACAGCAGGTACAAGGGTGAGTCAGTATCAAACAGCCTGCACATCAGAACATATGCCTATGTACTGACAATTTAAATTAAGATGGACTAAGAAATTCTGGCATCACGTTTATTGGGAGATAAGAAGCTGATATGATCTGGCTTAGTATATGAGGGTTGTCAGAGTACAGAACGTACAAGCCAGCAATGGATGTTAAAATGATGTTTCATAGTATCTGACTCAACCTCTATGCAAATCAATGTGTAATTTCAACATGGAGAAAGCTAGTCTATTAAGAAATATGACCAACATGTAACACTATTGTCATGTTTATAACTGGAATTGGAGGCAGAGCACACATATTTACTAGGAACTAGTTCTAATATTACTGGGAAATGATGAGCTACCTTATGGCTGCAAACCCATTTGTAGAGATAAATAGGTTGCCCTGTCTTGTTAGGTTTTGAGAATAATTAGTGCCCAAGTGACAATGCAGAGAAAAAAAAATCTCTTATTAGGTTTTATATAAAACATTTATTGAATTTCCATTATGGGAATGAAATAACTATGGCTTATGACTGTGCCTTTCAAATCTAAAAACATTTTAAAGAGACCAATTACTAAAATCACATGTAAGAGAATATTTGCCAAGGCAAAATGGCAATTGTGGGTTTGTAGATAGACCTACAACATGATATTTATTATATAAGTCAGTAGTATGTGCATAATTCCTAGATTATATCATTCGTTTATTTTAATGTTATTTGAGCTTAAACCTAGTCTTGTTTGCCACGTGTACATGAATGTGGTATATATTAAGTATATCTTTAAACTGTTCCATGGTTACTTGAACCTCAATTTCTGATGTATTTCCCCAGAATGGCTTGCTAGTCAAAGATTCCCTTTCTCCCTCCTCTCTTCCTTAATTTAATTTCATTTCTCAGTTTCATAAGCTAATAATGTCTATGATCTAGTGTATATTCCAATACTAGGAAATAGTGATACAGTGTGGTTTTTTCCATTTTTTTTTTTATAACACACAAATTTCCTCATCTCAGAAACTAGAAACAAAAACAGCACGTACCTCATGGGGTATACTGATGAGTTAATATGTATAAGGTACTTAGACTACTAGCTGTCACTTTTTAATCTCTAGATAAATGTTTGGTGATTAGTACTATTTTAGCTCTTTGTTTTAGAGCAGGGTAAACTGTTATTCACATAATAGTGTTTTCTAGGTTTCAGTATCTCAAGCTATTGTTTTTCTTCAGTGCTTTAGAAAGAAATATAACAAAACACTGCACATCATTGAAATCTACTGTTGTGGTTTAGCTAGAGATACTCCCTAAAGGTTCTATTCATTTGGAGGTGGGCTTTGAAAGTGATGGGACTGTGAGGGGAACTATTGCTGGCTTGTTGTTAGAAGATGAGGCCTGGTTAGAGGCAAGTCACTGAGAGCACGATCTGGAAGGGAATATCTCCCACCAGATTCCAGCTGTAGCTCTCTCTGCTTCCTGACAACTATCATGTGAGAAACATTCCCCTGTGCCAGGACTTTCCACCAGGCTGTTTCTGTATTTGAACCTGACAGCCATGGACTGCAACCTCAGAACTCGTGAGCCAAAATAAACTCCTCCCTTAACATGTGGGTGCCAGATATTAGTCTCCGCCACCAGGAAAGTTGTGAAAAACATGCGCACTCTAAATCTTCAGTACTGAAGAAACTGTTGGTGTCATTTTGTTCTCTCACATTGGATACGCAGCTACTCAACTGTTACAGAGATATTTCTGTGTAAAGCTCAGCAGACACATTTATTTTCTCAAAAGTAAGATATGAGAGGTCCACAAAGTATTCTTTTTAGTATCCAATAAGGAATAATATTGCATTCTATATTTGTCAAACAAACAAATTTAGGGCTTTACATTTGCAGGCTTTAAATTTTTAAATGACATTTCCTGATAATGTTCATAATCAGTTTAGATCTTCGAATCTGAATTTTATTTTTAAAATTCAAATAATTCTTTGGGAAGTACTTAGGGGTGAATACCAAGAAGAGACGGTATAATTATATGGATCAAGTCCAGATGTGTAACTTGTATTATTTTGTAGGTAGATACAGTTCCAAAATACTTGGAGTTACAAGGAAAGGTAATTATGATTGCATCCCCTTTGTGAAACGCCAAGATAAATGCATTTCCCCATCTCCGAGATACGTGTGTCCAGGTGTGGTGCACACACAGCTTGCTGGCAGTGCATGAAGTGACTCATCAGTCAGAGCTACAACACCTTTTACTGTCCTCCTCCACTTAGCAATAAAATTTTCCTGAAATCGTGACCTAATGAGAAAAATAATTAATTTGACTCATTGAAAATAGCAATGTGCTATAAAATGTGTAGAATGCAAAGTTTCAAAATCTCAATTGACTGTACTTTACATGCAATTTTATTTTGAGAAACCTTTCAAGATACCTCATATTACTCTATGGAATAATTTCAGAGCTGCTTCTATAGACATGCCTTCTAGAATATTTCCTTAAGTGTTGTAACAAGTGCGAGAGAAACTGAGGCAAAAATCTCCATTTATGTAATTACATTCATCACGGTGAGGTGTTATTCTATGGGTTTTCTTATAATGATTTCCTCTTTAAGAGTAGCTTTGAGTTTATGGAAGTAGAAATCCTTCAAATATAATAATTTCCACTGTAATAACATGAAGATACTACTTTTAATAATTGCTGCATGGTGACTGACTCCACAAATGAGTAATATTTTGAGGGAAATGAATGTTCTCAGTCTGAACCATGAAGGTCATAGAATTCCAAGAAATACCTGATGTTTAAAATGTTATTGTCCCCCAAATGAAATGCAAAATAATAATGGCTAATAATATGTACATAAAATCAAAGTGTTGTCACAAATACAATGAATTTTGCCTTATGTCATTACTTTTTCAGGAAATGTATACTCTGTCATTGTGCAAAAAGTTACACAGTGCAGCGAACATATCACTGAGATGTATAATGTTTGGAATCCTAGTCTCAGATTGATAAATCATGCCTTGTGTTGATGAAAGCTAAGAAATGAATTGCTTTGCTTTGACCTTGGGGTCTGACATTAGTCAGTTTGTCTATTAGACTTGTTCCTGTGTTCTTCTCACTCCATTTATCCCCTCTGTTCTGAAGAGTTGGAAATAGTAGACTTAGAGGAAGTCACTAGAGCTTGCTATCATCAGTCATTTTTGAAGAACAGGTTATCAACATGCTTGGAATAATCAACTTTAATGGAAGGTTTAAATAATCAGAGTGTCAAATTTAATTAATAATTTACCTGCTTCCAATTTATATTAATTGATGCCTCAAAGTCATCACACCTTGTACAATGATAACTTAGAAGAAGAGAAGCTTGATTTGGGAAAAATGTCCAGACATGTTTAAGACAGTGTGACGCATCAAATTGGTTCACAAGGGCCCCAGACAATCATGTTGTTTGCATTTGGTTGAGATGTTGCAGTCTTACATTTTTCACAAATGTGTTTTAGTTCCTTATTGACTGTTTAATTCCTTATTATATGGCTTCCATGGTCTATTATTTACAGGCCATACAAAACTATCAACTTCATTAAAAAAACAGCAAAACAAAACAGAATCTCCCCTAAATGTGTCCTAGCCAAGTTGCATGACCAGAGACCAAAGGTTGATTTTAAGCCTTTTAATCTTGCCTTTTGGTATGTTAAGAATGCAGCTTTTTATGATAAATATTCCTTATATGCTTTGTAGATTTCTTATTTACTAGAAGAGAACATAAAATGTTTTTGCTATATATATGTAGATTATACCAAGGTTTTTTTTTTTTTTTTTTTTTGGTATTAGGAATTGAATTCAGGACCTTGTACTTGCCAGGCAGGCACTTACACCACTGAGCTATATGCCCAGCCCATGGCCTTTGACATTTTTTTTAGTACAAGGTAATGTAGTCTATATTCTTAGAATATTTACAAAGTTTATTACAAATGCTCATGTGGTACATGTTCTTAAGTCATGTAAAATAATTTTTATAGAAAGTTACTGCACTATACATGAATATACATAGAAACATCTAGATTATTAAGCAGATTTCATTCATGAAATATTTATCAAACTACTGTTTAAAACTGAGGTCTCTTGTTAGAGGATTTTGAGGTTTTCAACCCCATTATGAGACAAATTGCTTCTGAATCTTTGTTTACTACTTTCAAATGGATGGTAATAATCCCCATATTATAGTTCTCCCGAGGTTGTGAGGATAAAATACATGAAATTGAGAAATGCTAATGAGCTCGACAAGTAATATAAATTAAAGCAAAATTAAATTTCATTCAACTTCATGAAGATCTTCCCTTTAGTAAAATGAAGCCTGTCTTTAGTAATGAAAGCAGGCATTGCTATAAGTATCTTTAAAGTGATACTCTTTCTTCAACTGCTAAAATAATTGTTGTCCAAATTAAAATAACTTTATTTTGTGCTTTTTCTTCAGAAATATGCATAAATTTGGTGAATTCACTTTAAAATGTGTTTTATAATGTGAATATAATTATCAGGTGGAGCTCTCAAGGCAGAAAAAGGCCAGTAGTTGGCCAGATGTCGCAGAGAAGCACTGACTCTGTTCAGAGAACAAGTTTCTCTTGGTTGCTTTTATTCTATCTAAAAATTTCTCACTGATAGAACATGTAGTTGATGCACCTTGAGATCAAAATTCTTGCATTTCTCAGCTTTGCACATGCATAAAAAATACATTTAGCTCCAAGACAGTTTGTTCATAGAAGGCTGAAGTGTCAAATAAGTGGTGCAGAAATTATAGAATTGTATTATCATAGTTTCTAGTGGGGTCATCAAAGAAGACATGTATTAATCGATGATGTGCTGTGCAGAAGCCACTTAGCCTTTTTAAAAATTAATTTTAAGGATCCTAACCCCATCATGAGACAAAATTTGAAGGGCAGTGTTTTACGTTGTTTTACTTCCCTTTATGTTGGCTTTTTCTAAATTCTCAGTTTAATCTCACTGAGATTTATATATTGAGCGTAGAATAATAGACTCATATTTTAGGAGCAGTCTATGTTCCCAGTAGCCAACAGGAAGAGACCACAGGTGCTGGTGACACAGGAAAACAAGAACTCCCAACCTGAACGATATCTGAGACAAGTTCATGTTCTCTAAAATCGAAGAATGAATTTTAGGAACAAACGGAGGTTAAGAGCAGAACATATTTATTGAGGGAAAGAAAGTTTCTGTCCCAGAGAGGGACAGAAGGGGGGCCCGAGTGGGTTATCCGGGACTCTGTCTGTTCTAGGGACCTTTATAGAACAAAACCACAAGGTGAGGTGGGCCCAAGGTAGGGGAAAATAGACAAAACTATGGCCAGCCAATAAGAATTGTTCAGGTAAAATTGATTAAATTAGGATCAGCTGGGGAAGTGAGTCACGCAGCAGGCGGGCATGAACACAGAGCAGGGGCTTTTCCTGTACGGGGCTGGGTCAGGGACTCTTCACACTGACTGCTGCCTATTTAGAACATCAATCTCTGATGTTCACACCTAGGGAGGTATGTGGGTGCATTTGTGTAGTCCTTTGGAGTTGAGATGTGGCCCACAGATATCTTATCTTGTTTTTCATGTTGGCTCCTTCGAGGGCCTGGCCGTGTCTGCCTGCCTGTAATACTTCTATCTAATTCAGCTGCCTATGACAGTAGTCAGAGTAGAATGCTAGATCACAGAATTTCAGGAACTGAGGAGGTTTTGGAGATCATCTCATGTAGTTTTTAGCCAGATGCACAAGTATGTCATCTTTAAACAAAAATATGAGACTGAAAAAATTGGCTATATCACTACCTAAAACTTGACTGCCTGTATTTTTCACTTGCTTATGTTGATCTTGTCACCTTGTAACTTCTATGACTATTTCTGCATTAGATAACTGATTGTCTGGATGCCACAAACAGGATAGGCAATAGCTTGGCTGAGGAGGTACGACCCAAGTAGGAGTCACATCAGAGTTGCATCTCTGGTGTCTAACAGATTGTGCTGTCCTCACATTGAAACATTAACTCAGGTTTTGAACCTGTTCTTATCTGAAAGGCAACATCTTCTGCAGTCAGAAGTATTAAATCAGGTTAGATTATCTTTTGCTTTTAAATTTAGTTCTTGTGGTGCCCCCTCATGCATATTCTCATGTATGCAATTTAGCTGTCCTGCACTCTTCTCTCTATGTGTGTTTGAAAGTCAGGTGATTGTGCCGGAAATGTGGCAGAAAAGTAGTAGATTTTACATTCTAAGTCATACTTGGTGAAAAACACGTTAAGGCACTGAAATTCAGACTATGGGCTGCTGCTGTTGGGACAGTCATGCAGATTCAATGTTACTTAAAATTCGTATTGAGATAGAATAATGCCACATACTGCTCTTGGAAGGCAGAGAAGAAATTCATCCAGATCATTACATGCTCACGTGCTGTGCCCAGAATCACTTTGATCATTTCCTTCTAACCGCTTATCACATTGACTCGGTTTATTGTCTACCCAAGATGAGTGACTTTTGAATTTTTATATACATAAGTTAAAACTTATTACCAATAAATCCATCTAAATTAAACAAGTGGAGACTTTACAGTGAAGAAAATATTTTCTTTGCTCTTATGAACTGTATATATTTATTTACTGACTCTATGTAAATAGCATTTGTTCCGGAGATCAAAATTCTATCCTTGTTTCCTCTTAACTAGCTGTTTGACCTTGGACAGACCTCTGAATTGCTGCTGAATCTTTGTTTACCACTTTTAAAGGGAAGCTAATGCTGTCTTTGTTATGGTTCTCTTGGGGTTGTAAGTATGAAATGTAGAAAATTCAAATATGTTAATGAGCTTGACAAGTGACGTACAAACAACATCTGCAGCCCAAACCAATATTCTTCCAAGGTTATAATAGTTTATAATCTTGGAGAAAAACGAGAGGATTAAGGAAGTTGTTTATGAACAACGGGTCTGTTAATCAGCTTGAAAAGCTGTACATCATCAGCCTTGCATCCAATTATTTAGCAGTTAAAAGGTTCAGAAGATGCTGAAAATGGCTTTTTATTTTATAGTCTCTAACCTCCCTCAGGCGACCTATACTCACACATCACAATGACAGTGAACTTCTTTGGCGGACTTTTTCCCTCTGAGCCAAATATTTGTGTGCCCACACCCATGTTGTCTCTGTGACACTGTTGGCTGATGGTGTAGATACAGTGGATGGATTGTTTGCACACTGCAGTCACCTATTCTCAGGTTCACCATCTTACCAGAAATGCTTTCCTGAAATCTGACAAACAAGGTCTCAATCCGAGGGGCTGGTGTCACGTGTTTCATGTTTTAGTTTTACTTTTTCCAGAAAAGAAGCTATTGAACTGGTACAAAACAGGAGAATACAGCACAACTTTACTCCCAGTGGGCTTTTGTGAAATTTTGCCTACTTTAAAATACAAAGCTTTTATGAAAATATGAACATAGTATTTTTATGTGACTCACAAATGGATTATAGGGTAAAGGTCACACATCAGATTATTTCCAATAGATTAATGTGCATTATCTCCATTCTACAGTACAGAAAACTAAAACTTAGAGAGGTAAAATAACTTCTTTTGGCCATAAAGTCAGCCGGTGGTAAGTTTAGGATTGGAATCTGTGTTTGACCGGTGCCAGAGCTCTTACTCTTTCCAATATGCCACTCCTTCTCCCTGGGAGGTGAAGCAGAAGCGACCCATGAGTGTATAGAGTGGTTTCATAGCTAATTAAGGAAGTAGCATGGCTGGAGAAGAGGAAGTTGGAGGAAGAGTAGAACCTAGAAAAGCAGAACAGAGACATGAAGGTATCTCAGACAGAGTGTGGAATGTAAAAGGCCACAGAAGCATTGTGAGCTGTAAGGAATGACGTGTACACCGCTTCTGCTAAAGCAAGGGTCCGTGAAGAGGGGTTGTTGAAGACAGGATGGAAGTGGAACGTAGATATCAAGCTATGCTGAGCCTTCGCCTCCACTACACGAACTTTGGGTTTTAGCAAGTATCCGGTGGGACAGTGTGGAAAAGTTCCTCCAATAAGTTTTTCTTGTATGGCCATCCATGCTTGGGGAAGATTAATTTGATGGCAGGTTCAGGGGATTTTCTTCTTGTGATATATATGTAGCAAGACAGTTGTAATCCATCAAGTCATGTCAATCTTCTTTCACATGTTGCTTTTTTAACAAATGAAAGTATTTTTTAGGAAGCTAATTGTTTCCTAGACTTGCTCCATTGCTACAGAGAGACAAGGTGACACATCATGTGGCAGAAGTTCTAGTAAAGAGCACCTCCATCTCAACACTGTCCTAACCCGGAGCTGTGGCTTCAAATACTCAGAAAAAAAAGAATCAACATTTTGTTCATATTCTCTTTTTGAAAATGTAGGGTTGTCTTTTTTTATTAAATTAAAAGGATGATCATCAATATTTTCTAGGCCCAGTGCAAGCACAAATTGTATTAATAAGATTATTTTAAAATAAAATTTATATTTCAAAAGTATTCAAATGAGAGAATATGTTAAGCATTGGAATTCTCTAAGTAGAACTATGAAGAATAATAGTTTAGTGCAATGTCTGTGATATTCAAATTGAACAAAATGCGACATGCTATTGCCTAATCTGGTTTTAGTAATCTTATGATTCTATTTTCAGATTAATGAATATATGGGATCTCATACAAGCATATACTACCTTTAAGGCTTGTGTTGTGGGTGTGTACCAGTGAGATAAAAGAAACCCTAGGTTAGATTTTAAGCTCAAATAGAAATTCTAGGTCAGAGGGTGTAAATATTTTGGCCAGTTGGTATTGTAGATGAAGGATCGGTTACAGTTGTAGTACATGGCAAGAACCAGGTTGCGGGAAGGTGGAGGGAGTGAGTTTGGGTTGGTAGCCTTCATGGTGGGAACTTGGTTATTAGATCTGAAGGGCTGCGGTCAGATCTAAGCCGTGGAACCCAAGTAGGCTTACCTTAGGTACAGGGTCTGGGGCTCTATAGCCTGGGTCAGGAGTTAATCATGTTAATCATGCTTATTAAGGGGTTATTAATGTATCCTTGATTTTACTTACTACCTTTTAAATCTCATATGCCCATAAAAGGTATAGTCTGTAAACTTCTGAGAAAACGTAATTCTGTACCTACTTACTTTTTTCCGTTTTCATATTGGCATGACTTAGTTTATTAAGGCAACTCATTGTCATGGTTAAAACTACAATAAACTTTGAGAGAATAAATCACAAAGATATGGAATGTTAATTTGGAAGGGGAGGCAGTCATGAAATTTCTCAACATTTTCATTTTAAAGACAAAGCAGAAATTGAGGCCATAGAATTAATTAATTTGTCTATATTTACAAGTAAAATCCCGATCCCTTCTGAGGGTTGCTCTTCAAACACTTAGCAGTGTTGAATACAAATCTAAGAGAGACGGCCACAGCAAGATTTTAGCTATGAAATTAGCTGGAGGGCAAATGTAATCATTAGGAGTGACCTGTATGTCATTGGAGCATTGAATAAAACTGCTTCTATAAATGTGTAAAAACATTAACATTTGTCTGCATTCAACTTTCCAATGCTGTTATTTAAACAGATAATGAAAGAGGGTCTTAGGCTAGTGGAAGTTAGTAATCTATTCTAGGTCATTTACTGAAGGTCATTTGGTTACAAGATTAAAACAGAAACTTTAAATGCTGAAATGCTAGACTATTATAATAGCTGCCTTTTACCATCTCTAATATCTTTACAAATACCTTGATTCTTAAAATAGGTTTGACATCTCTTTGGGGGGCAATATTTAATTTTTCTGTTATTGATATTGTCAAACAATCAAACCTCTGCTTTCTATATCCTGGCCAGAGGCAAGAAAAGAGAAATTGAGATAGAAAACACGATTAACTTCTGTTTTCAGCCAGAAAATGACAAAATAAATGAGTCAGATAGATAGCAAGTGAAGGTCATGATTCTAGGCACTATTTTGTAGCTGCTTAGGGTCTGAGGTATGAAAGGTTAAATGTGTTTTAAATCTATGTAAGCGTTGAGCTATTGGATCTTCACGGTGCAAGGTCCTCCTGCAGATCAGTGGTGACCATGTGGCCAATGTTGGGAGAAGGCCACTGCAGACTGAACTCAGCGGTGTTGCTCTCTGAACCCCAGAGCTGTTTGTCTTTATGCCAAGGTACAACCTGAATGGGAAGCTTCAGTTCGGATATGGAGGTGCTTAATAAAGCCTGCAGTTTAGGATACAAGCTGGCCACTGCAGAGCAGGTATCTTCTGTTCTCTCAGGAGGGTGACAATACCTTTGCTACTGTTGCCATTTCTAGAGGCACAGGTGGGTGGGCGGAATTCCCTCACCTCTTGACTTTGCTTTCCCTTCTTCACGCCTCTGTGGCAGGGACCCTGGGAGACCCAAGGTATCCGGATTGTCTTTCCTCTGTGTTTTCCCACTGCACACATTTTATTCTTTCCATTTTTGAATGGCTGAGACTGAAATCTCCTTGTAGTAGTTCGGATCCAAGGATCCACTTAGTCATGTGACGGAAAGCAAAGCTCCTATGCACTCTTTAGGCTCCTACGAGAAATAAAGCCACATTTTCCATCGTGGGAAATGATTTTTGTAGGATTTTCAATATTATGCAGTACAGCCTTCCCCATTAAAAGAGGGAAGGAATTTAAAATACTGACAAGGTCATATATCAGCAATTAAAAAGTAAAATAAAAAAGAAATTAAAAGTTGTCTATAATTTTTAAATCACATCAAATGAAAGCACTAATTGTTCCTAAGTTTGACCTTTTGTCCTCATTCGCATGAGTTCCTGGATGTGTATCGTGTGTATGTATTGCATTATCTGGCTTGAGATAAATGTACCTGTGTAATTCTTTTCAGATCTTTGGCATTATATTATATATTTACTTATTGTTTATTTATTTTCTACTCCCTTCATGAAAAGGGCCTTGTCCGTGTTTTTACTGTCATATCTCCAACAGTGGGCGGTACCCGGAAGTGCATCCATCTGTCCAGATTTGCTGCATTTCAAACTCAAATCCCAGTCTTCATGTTCATGTGACTGCGGATCTCCATGTATCAGTTCCTATCATTTCACCAGATTTCACCGTGTCAGTAACATCTTAGGAAACTTCTTTTTAAATGTTGGTTTTAGCTACTTGCTCATTGTTGGGACACAATATCAATACTCACAGTTTAAGGATAGATTTACTAAGGCTCACGATTTTGTAACGGTTGCAGCCCATAGCTGGCTGGCTCTAAGGGAGGGTGGCATGGCAGAGGAAGATGGCAGAGCAGCCTTGCTTAGGGCAGACAGAAAGCAGGGAGAGATCAAGGGAAGCAGATACACCCTTCCAGACCGTGCCCCGGGGACTCATCTCCTGGACCAGCACCTCCCAGCATCGTTTTTAGCTATGCATACATCCGTAGGCTACTCCGCTGGTAAGAATCATATCCCCATAATCTGACCATCTTCCCAGCCCTCTTCCCATGAGTGCATGAGGCTTGGGGACATCTAGATATAACAAGAGGTATATTTCCTTGGACAAATGTAACAATGTTTACTTATTTCGAATTTTGTAGGTGTTGAAAAGTTTCCCAACTTTTTTCTTAATGCAATAATGCTGAATAATACATCTCTTACATAAATCTTCACCTATCCAATTATTTTTCTAGGATAGATTACCAGGAGAGAACTTTTATCTATGTGTTTATTTTTGTTTGATTGCTTGTTATTTTGAAATAGGTTTTTGTTATGTAGTGCAGGCTGGCCTTGAACTTATGTAGCCCAGGCTGACCATGAACTCATAGTGATCCTCCTGCCTCAGCCTCCCAAGCTTTGGGATTACAGGTGTACACTACCATGACCTGCGTAGGAGAAAACTTTTAAAAGGCAGTGAATTTTAAAGTCTCTTTCTCTGTTGCTAAATTGCTTTCCAAAGTGGATATTTCAATTTCCTCTCCCAATACCAAGAGTTAAGAATATTTACCAGCTCTGAGTGTTGTTATTTATAAAGTCTTTGCTAATTGTAAGGAAAATCTATATTGTTTTAATTTGCTTTTATTTGATCACTAGTGAGATCAACATTTACTCCATGTTCCTGTGGTAGTTACGCATGGACCCATTTTGGAGCATTAAATGTTGGTGATTTTATAGAATTTTTTGTGAATTATGAATAGTAATTCTTTACTGTATTGTTTACAATGTTTGTCCTGGTTCTTTATGCTAATTAAATTGCTTTATGGTTTCTTTGAACTTATAGTTAATACAGTAATTTTGTTTTTATGATCATAACATTTTCTGCATCCCTAGATCTCTTAAATTTCTTTTATACTCTCTGTTTTTTCTAGTTTCTTTTTTACATTCAAGACTTTATCTGTAATGGATGGTTTTTAGCATGATATGTAGATTCCTTATTTCTCCCCAAATATCTCAATATTTTTATTATGGAATCATCATATTACCTCTGTTTTAGTAATATTTTCTTACTTTCTGATACCTGTATTATAAATTATGGTAATTTTCATTGTTATATATTAACTTTTTATATTATATAGGAAGTTGTATTTCAAGGGAATATATTCTTCACTTACTGCTCTATTAGTTAATTACTATATAGTTTATGTTTATAAGTTTATAATACTCTTTCCTTTTGGTACTGGGAATTGAACTCAGGACCTTGTGCTTGCCAGACAGGAGCTTACACCACTGAGCTATATCCCTGGCACTCTTTTATTTTATTTTATTTTTGTCTTTTTGAGACAGGGTCTTGCTATGCAGTTCAGTCTGGCCTTAAGCTTGTTTTGTAGCCCAGGCTGGCTTCGAACTCGCAATGATCCTCCTGCCTCAACCTCCCCAGTGCTGGGATTATAGGCACGTACCACCATGCCTGGCATACTCTTTTATTTTTACAAGTTTATAGGACTCTTTTTTTGGAGGGGAGGGTGACCTCAATCACTTTTGTTTCTGGATATATTGACATTAAATATAATTTATATTGGCATGGAGGCAGTTTCTAATCTTAGGTTACTATGCATATGAAGATAATCTAATCAGTACTGTGAAATGGTTTTTCAAATTATGTTGTTAGTATAATCTCTAAAAATAAAACCTGAGCTATGTAAAGATATACCTTATGCATGTGGCTGATGTCAGTCCAGAAAGTTCTTTTTCTGTGTATGGCAGTTAATTATTAATTTGGCTTCCTTTTCTTTCAGATTTAAAAAACTGTTGACTAATTAAAGTAACCTCCAAAGTATCTGCCAATAACATTAGTTTTTCTCCCTTTTTTCTTTTTAGTCTTTTTGTTCCCTGCACCTTTTTAATAGAGCAACTTTTAAGAATGATTATCTACTTCTTGGAATATTTTTAACAAAATAATAAAAGGTCAAATATTAACACAAATATCAGTGGAAACTTGCAAAGTATTTCTTTATGATCCTTGTAATTGTTAAAATTTCCCTTATGTGGGATTACACTTGAGTATACATTGAACTTTATATAATCCCAACCACTTTGGTTTATAATAATGGAAAACAATCCTTTGCCATATATTATAAAATAATAATAAACATAGTTCTTATGCTATTAGAAACTCAGAATTCAGATATGCATTAGAAAGAATAAGATATGTCAATTTTCCTCTTTGACATCTTTCTTATCTTGGATCCAAACAGCTATAGAAAAATATAAAAGTCATATTTTTATGATTCTCTGGGATGCTGGCAACTTTTGTTATAAAACAAGAATAGCCCTGTCAGCTTCTTTCACTACTAGCTTTTGTTTTCTCATAGTGGTGTCACGCTAATTGTTTTGCTCTAAATCATGCATTAGAACTTGATGCAAACGCAAATGTGTTGCCCTTTCCAATGCAGAGGTCACAAAGGAAGCATGGTAGTATAACCTGGAAGGTGGTCTGGCTGCTGCAGCGTATTTACAGATGAGCCTTCCCTGTGTTCCTTCTTCTTCCTCCTGCTGACTTGGTTCGGCCTGTGGTTCTTTTTCTTTGGCTGGTTTCTTGAGGTTTGCAAGGCCTGATCCCTACCAGGGCTCTGGTACTCTGTTTGTTTGTACCCTGGCTCCCCACTGGTGGCTCCAGCCGTGTGCACCATGCTGTTTTTGTGTTTTATGGAGAAATGTTCATGTGTGACTGCTGCGTTTGATATTAAATCTGAGACGAACTTCAGGAGGTTTCCTCCTTTTTATTAAAAGTGATTTTGGCTAGGGGCAGTGTTATCCTGCTCATAAATCAGGTGTTCTTAGAGATTTAATAATTTAGAATTCACATGAGAGTTTGGTGGAATAAACATTTCCTTTCTCTGTTAAAACTGTGTCTCTTAGCTTTCCCACCCTGCTTGTACACACTGCTTCTATTTATTCTGTTTTAAAGTATTCCTTTACGAGATTTGTACAGATTAATCTTATGCCTATGAAAATAACATAAAAGAGTCAAAGTGGGAGCTTAGTCTGTTAAACTCACTTAAATTTGACCTATTTTGTGTCTTCATATCACTATGGAAAATGTTTCTTAATTGATTGATTTTTAAAAATTCAAATTACACCTTTCAAAGAAGTCATCATGGCTTCCTTCTTGAATGAGCTGCCTTTTAGATGTCCCAGAAATAAAAGTTGATAAAAAGGAGAAAAAAATTAACAAAGGCCAAAGAGGCCAGAAGCTGTTCCCGTGTGTGGTTGGAAATTATATGAAAAGCAGAATTATCCTTGAGGGTGGCAAACATCTTGATGACTTCTCTCAAAAACACTTGCACTAGTGATTTAGAGGAACTATTGGGGAGTGCTTTACAATGTTGGGTGACTGCTCTTAATTTCTTTGTAGAGCATAAGTAAGGCTACTTGGAAAGACAGTTCAGAGTCAGAGGCTGTTGTATTTTTCCTCAGGGTAACAACAGTGTGGGATGGAGAGTCCTGGGGTGGGAGACCTCCTTAGGAAACAGGGGGTGACGTCTCACTTTGTTGGAGGTGGAGGCTTAGATCTGAGACAGACAGGACTGGATAAGGTCCAGGGGGAACAGCGTTCCAGGGAGAAGGCCTCCAAGCCTTGTCCTGTTTGAATTTTAGATTCCTTGAGAGGATGAATCTTGTGTGTGCTTAGTACCTTTTCCCCGTGACTGATTAATATCTAGCCTATAGGGGATATTTGACAAAATTGGTTAAATGAATGAACTCTATGTAAATTCCGATAGATACAATTGACAATAATCTTCAGAATTTTACTACAGATGCCCTCCTGAAGTTCAGATTACAAAAAAAAAAGTTTTATAGTAAACCTCTGATAAGAGCCAAAGGTATAAAATGGAGTGACTTATAAAGACATTCTTTGAGCATCTGTGATAGTGTGGCCAATGTATGTGGCCTCCCAGAGCTCTGCCCTGATCACAGGGCCTGTTTAAAATGCTGAAGCGTGAACAAATCACTTACCCTTTAAATGATCTTCTGTAATGATCTCTCTCTCTTTTTTCAGCCAGGCTGACACTTTGAAGCTGTAGTGATGGAAGGTGCTTTGATGTGCTGTATTCCTGGCTAAGGACAGAACCACATGTTCAGAGGACAGGAGAAGAGACTGGAATTAGTACCCTCTCCTTGCCTCTGGAAGACAGAGCAGAGCAAAGGTGGACATATCCTTAGGATGCTCTGCTTTGTGAACAAGTACTTACCAGAGTTTCTGGAGAATTCTGTGAAAAATATTTTTCTATAAACTTTATTTGCTAAAATTATTTAGAAGAAAGAACTTTCTAGGAAATGGACTTTAAATTCCATTCCTTTGACCCCTCTTCAGCTGCTAAGAAAATGTAAGCTCAGGGCTGCTAGTGATGGGGATATGACTAGATGTAGTTTTCAGATTAGGGTCCAGAGACTTTTTCAGAGTTCTGTGGAATCAGGTTAGGACAAACATCAAAGGCAAAGCTTCAGAGAAAAGGTGTCACTTAAAGATAATTTTTATTTGGGATGATGATAGAAATTTTTTGGTGATAGGAATTTGCGTAGTGGGGCTGAGGGAGGTAGGAAGAAGAGGAGGGGACTTCGGGGCTGGATGAATGCACGCACCCTTCTCTGTCCCTTGGGCAGATATTCTCTGAGCCATGGTATAGGGTGCTTGGCTCGAGAAAAATGTCCCTGGAGAGAGAAGTTTGCCCGTGAATCTTTGAAGTCTAAGAAAAGACGGTAGTAAATATAAAATGAAGGGACAAAAGCTTATGTTTCAAAAGATTGTACTTTTTAACTGAAAGATAAAAGATCACATTTTCATTTCTGCTGGGAATATGAATCTTTATAAATGGACGGCCTGAGGAGAGGAGAGGGAGGGCTTGCAGGAGGCCCTGCCATTCTGTGGGCCTTTGTGACCTTTTCAGGGAGCTGTCAACGCTTCCAACCAGGAGTTTTCATCATGACTTTCTTGACAATGACATAGTCTCTCTCTGAACTGGCAGGTGTTCAGCCCGTCCGCTCTATTTCTTCCCTTCCCACCTCTCCCTCTGCACCGGGCTGCCGCCATGTCGCATCTGTGGTGGCCCTGTGGGATGTGCACTCACCACTTTTCCTAACGCCAGGCCCTAGCTATCGGCTCCACCACTAACTTGATGCTTTTCCTGTTAACATTAGCTCTATGTATAAAATTATTTTTTCTTCTATTAGATTCATAGAATTTTTTTCAGTGAGAAGTTGCCTTCAACTTTAGAGCCTCACATATATACACACACACACCTATATCCTCATTCATATAGAGGTACTTTAGAAAACCAGTTTATATGTTTTTACTGTGAGCATTGGGAAGCCAAGATAGGGTCCAGAATGTGATCTAAAGATATAACTAGACCTGCAATATTTACAGCAGTAATTTAAAAAGTAAATTACTAAAAACAGTGGAGCACATGGCTTTTTATACAGTACTATATTAAAATTAATAAAACTACCTGGCTGACATAAAGAAGAACAGGATAGACAGTAATCTTTACCCGTTGTCTAACTTCTATTTTATTTCTCAGAGAAGCCAATTTAAAAGCCAGTTATTTATTTGATCACCAGATATGACTATAAAATGATTGCTATTAATTCTATCTGCCATTGCTGTTCTAAAATGTTGGAGGCAAATTTTTAGTTGTAAAGTTTTTAGTGTAACGGTTGTGATTGAATGTGTCTGTGTTTATCAGTTCCAATTCTTCTTGTATAACTGTCATAAATGTGACTAGACCTGGTTTGCATGTATGTTATCAGTTACTTCTAAGACATAAATTTATGGCTTGAGGGAGTTTTGACTCTAATTCTCATATACAGTACCAAAGTGGGAATATTTACTTAGGTTGCTTTGTTGTTAGTGCGAGAATCTGTTTATTTAACACTCTGTTTTCTATGTCTGCTTGGGCAGAAAGGGGCCAGTGTGCTTTGATCTTTGTTATACTGGGAGTAATTTTCAGGAATGGAAGAAATTATGTATTTCAAAATAATGAAGAATGAAATATATCTTTGTTCTGTTTCTGGGATGTTTAAATAATATTTTTTTCTCTATTCTAGCTTTTTGGAATGAAAATTCATTTACCTTTCATATTATCATTTGGGACATTGTTTTAAGAATTTTATATCGTTATATTGCTCTCTTATAAGTTACTATATGGTTTATAGAATAAAATTTAACAAGTCTGCATTTTTAGTCTTATATAGACCAATCAACTACAAGCTATTTTTAAAAAAGTCTTACAATGTGAGCCCTTCATTCTTTTATTATTTATGATTGCATGCTGCTGTTCCAGCAAGCAAACCACACAATTTCAGTGGCTTAAACTATCAAAAGTGTGTGTTTCAAATCCTGTGACAATCCACTGTTGGTGTCCTGGCTTGCTGGTTGACTTTCTTGTACACGTTGGTTCTGTGACCCAGGCTCTTGCCATGGTGTAGTTTTGGGTCCTGCTGTAGTTGGGATGTGTGATGGCTCCCACAGGCTCATTTGTTAAAGGTGTGGTCCCCAGGGCGGTGCTGTCGGGAAATGGGAACTTTGAAAGAAGGTGAACCAAGGAAAAGGTCTTCAAGTCACCGGGAGTTTGCAGCTGAAGGGGGTTGTAGGACCTGGACTCCTTTTTTGCTCTTGTCCTTGCTCCCTGGTCAAGAGGTGTATCTTGGTTACTTTTTTCTCGTTGCTGAGACAAAATACCTGACACCCAGAATTAGGGAAGGAATAGTTTATTTAGCTCGCAGTTTGTGGAGGTTTCAGTCCATACTCAGCTGGCTCCAAGATGGAGCGGCACATGGCAGAGGGCGGCAGTTCATGGCGGCAGAACACAGCAAAAGCAACAAGAGCAAAAGGGAGGAGCGGCAGCTGGAAGAGCAGCCTCTTTCCCTCTCTTACACTGATGCAAACTACCCACCCCAGGGCAGTGTAGCACTCACACCCATAATCCCAGTGTTGCACCATGGATCAATCACGAACTCCAGAAGCCCATGCCATGACTGCATGAGGCTTTCAGGGGGACGTCCAGACACAAACCATAACAAGGTGAATGAGTTTTCTCAGCTACACCCTTGTGCCATGATTTACTGTCTCACTGCAGGCCCAAATCAACCACATTGGTCAGTCATGAACTGGAACATTCAGAACTGTGAGCCAAGATAAAGCTTCAGTCTGTACAACTGATTACCTTATATATTTTATTAAAGCAGTAGAGCACTTTTTAAGTCTTTGCAACTAGATCTCAGTCAATGCAGGAGAAACAAGGTACTCTGCTTCTTACTCCCACTGACTTTCATTTGGTGCAGCTACTTACCTTCTGTTGGCAAGAATGGGTAACATTCCCCATCTTGGTGTAAGGGAGTCTGGGAAATGTGATCTCTTGTCTATGTAACTACTTCTTAGGAATAACTTGTGACTGGGAAACACTATTATACATTTTTGGTAGGTAGTTATATAAGCCACAAATCTGAATCTCAGGGATGCTGTTACAAAATATTTCAATGAGATGTTGCATTATCTTAGTGTATCTTAGGCCAAATCCTAAGGAATGCAATAAAAATTTAAGAGGAATAATGTAAGAGCAACATAAAAGAATGAGAACTGGACATTAGTGTGAACTTTATTTATTACTATTAAAATATTAAATCTATTTAATGGCTAGCATTTTATTTGAAATGAATCTTGTCTTTATGTACTAGAACTTGCCTCCAAATATATTTTTGTTTATCCATGATAAGTATGGATAACTACAATACATCTGGAAGACACACACTAAATCTTCAGAAAATGAGAAAAAATGAGATGCAGACAATGCAAATTTTAGGATATTGTATAAAATGCAAGCAAACGAAAATTTACACTCAAGCTACATTTTGCTGAATAATTTTATTTAGTCAAGAATTTATTCTAATAGTAGGATAAAAAGTATCTAAGGGATAAAAATGCTTATATTTACATTTCTGATTGCTCATTACCCTATGTTTCTGAATTGTAAGTTTCTGTTTTAGCTCATTTTTCTATGTGGTTTTGCCTACAAGTAACTCTGTCAGCCATTTTTCTGCATGATTTTGCTGTGCTTTTCCCCTCCTTTCTGTATGCCTGTGCTCAATTCTCACGATTCTCTTTCAGCCTTGCAGTCTTTTAATCTGTGTCTGTTTATCTCTTACATCTCCTTCCAGGTCTGTCTTTCCTTTTCAGTTTGTGGAGTTCTGCATCTGTGGACAACGGAGAACGGTGAGATTTAGATTAGACATCAGTGGTATTGAAATTTAAAACGCTTCACTCAAAACACCCATGGCCTTGCTACAGTTTAGCAAGAAGCTGAGGGAGGGTACGTAATGCTAGCTGAAAGCCATGGGATCACTGCGAACACTTACGTGATAATGTACTTGTCATATCTCACGGTGTTCAGCCTTGGCCCGGAATTGTCATTAAGGAAAAACATGAACCAGGGACACTTAAAAATGTTCATAAAGAGGTTTGCTGGATGTTTTCTTCCTGTTGTTATATTATTTTCCTTTTAATAACACCTTCCCTCAATTATGAAGATGTGCCATGTCTCCTCAAATGTGTTTCTTTTCTAATTTTTAATAGCCTAATTCCCACTCAAGGGGAATATCAGAGACCTAGTCAGAGCTCTAAATGACAATGAGGCAAAACCATGGAAAACATTCAAAGAATTTGTATGTGTCCAGTCATTTGCAGTATAATGTTTCCTCAAGTTTGGAAAACAGCTAATGGTACTTACATGCAATTCAATTCCTGGTAGAAATGTCAGAAATTACATAGCCAGATAGAAAAGTTCCATCTTCTGGGGTCACTAGAGAGTTTGGTGCAAGCAGGTGTCTAGGAAAGGGCATAAAGCTATTGAAGAAAAATCACGCACATGAAAAACATGGGTAATTTTTCCTTGAAATATACTCATTTTTGTCTATAACACATGGCCAAAGTTTGAAGAGTAATAAAGTTAACAGCAGTGGTGATAAAATATATGGTAATTCTGCAAAAAAAAAAAAAATTTGGTGGATCAAAAAAGAGAGAAGTAAAAGATATTCAAGTCATTTCTGGGTCAGGTTTATATAAAAATTTTCAAAGTTTCACAGGATCTCTATAAAGAAGATGCAAAACAAGCATGATTTGAAAATAGATTCTTGGAATCAAAAATACATAATGTAATTATAAATACTTTATGTTAAGATGAATCATAATTTCATTTCAATTATATATAAGCAAATAGTCCCCAGTTTACCAACAGAATTTTAAAAATCTTTGAAAATGCCTTGGGTTTTCTTTTTAGTTTTTGCATGTTAAGAATTTTGCATATTAAGAATTTTACCATTTTTCTGCCTCTCTTAACCCTTTTTTTCTCTTTCTTTCTGCACGGTAACTGTTAAAATGTTAATGCTTGTTAAATAGAAGAGTAAAGCATTAACTATATAGAAGGTTCCAGAACATTCAAGAGCAGCTTTCAGCAGAGCTAACTGCCATCTTTCCCAGGCACATGGCACAAACATCATTGTAAACACTTTGGTGCTGGGGTCTGCATGAATTCTGTGCCTTACCTTGTGGGCATCCAACACGGGATTGTATGAAAACCATTTTGGTTCACACAAATCCCCTCAAAAGATTTTGCTCATGTTATAGTACAATCTTAGAATAGCCTAAATTCCAGTGATTAGAACATTATTCTCATGTTCTGAGTATCAGTGACCTTTGTCACCCACAGGTCTTCTTGACTGTTATGTTATGGTCTATGTCATGTACTCATAGGTGGGACTTTTGGGAGGTGATTGGATCGTGAGGGTCGGATACTCCTCAGTGCACTAGTCCACTGGGAGGAGCTGGGTCATGGCCTGGAGGGGCGGCTCTCTCTCCCTACCTTATTTGATTACTCTCTGCTTTCCACTGCCAAGCAGAGCTGCCAGGCTTCCCTGCCCTGCTGCCCTGCCTCCCAGCCTTGGAGCCCACTGTCTACTGACTGAAACCTCCACAAACTGGGAGCCAAAGTAAACCTCACCTCTTTGCAGTGGTGGGTGTTGGGTGTTGTGCTGTGGCAACGAGAAAATAACTAAGATATAGTCTATCTGGAAGAGCAAGCTGGGTTTACTCCTTCTGTGTTTATAATTTTAGTCATGCCCAGTGTGGTAGCACACACCTGCAATCCCAGCACTTGGGAGGCTGAGGCGGGAGGATCACTATGAGTTCAATGCCAGCCTGAACTGCATAGTGAGATCCTGTCTCAACTGCCAAAGAAAGAAACACTTTAGTCACCTTCAGCCAAAAGAAAGGACTGGAAACAAGTCATTTCCCATTATCTATTGTAGAGTAGCAAAGTATGTTAGAAAATAGGTTGTATGCTACCTTATTTGCAAGTTTATTTGAAGAGATTATTAGGTGCATAGAGAAAATATAATTGACTTAATATTTGTTATAGTGTAACAGTTGGCTTTCTGGTATTTGCTTATTCATACATACAAGATATAACACAGATTTGCTAGCATGGTAGACTCCCAGGGATCTTGTATCTAGTGTTAATAAAGGCACAAAACATACATGGTATCATACAATGTGTCATGAGGAGCTAGAAGATCTGGGCTCCTGTTTCAGCCCTGTCACTAGTACTTTTGTGATCTTGGTCATGTCACGGAACCTCTCTGAACCTGGGCTCCCTTGCTTAAAAAATAGGGTTATTACCTCCTTCTTTCAATGGGTTTTTGTGAATTTTTTATTTGTTATCTGTTCATGCAATATCTCATCCTACAAAGATTTGAAATGATATGTGTATAAGAAAGTATTTTTCGGGGCTTTGTGGATTTTTATGAATATTAGCCATCAGCCACCACCAGTGGGGTTATTTCTGGGGAGGTCTATCCTTTACCATGAAAGTGTTTCTAGGCAGATATTTTAGACACTTGCATTTCCAAGTTTCAAATAAAGCAACTATTTATCTATTTCCAACACAGACTCATTGTTGATGCCAATTTTTTATAAAAAGCCTATAAGAAGACTGTCCAAGACCTTTTTGATTGAGGACAATTTGCAACTAAAAAAAGTATCAGATTAACTCACTTAATGCTTGTTAATCTAATGACAAAAATCTCCTCATGATTAAGTAACTTTTCAGTAAACTCAAGTCCTCTTCAGCATAACAATTATGGACAGACATTTGCAACACAACAGAACTCAAGTGTGAGTCACTTTCATTCAATTGAGAGATGAGGCTTTTGCTGCAATTAGCATTGGTAGATAACTCACAATAACAGAGAGGCTGTGAAATACCCATGGTCTGCTGGTTCCTTCCTCCAATTCCTTTTGTTAGGCTGGGCTATTTGCCTTAATCTCGGGTTACTAACCATGCTTATCGGCCCTTCACATCTAAAGCCTCTGGACAGATTGGTCTAGCATGGCCTAAGAGCTTGTATCAGCTCACCCAGGGGCTTTTGGACTTCCATGAAAGCCAGGCGTTAACCAGCTGATGCCCGGCCCTTCTGAACACTTTACTTTTTTAAATGGCACTGTTTACGTTTATGGCCACCCCACCCCTCTTTCTCAGGGAAGTGAACCCTAAGGACTGAACATAGTGGCTCTTGTGCCATGCTTTCTCTGATTTCCTGGCTTCATTTCATCTAATTCAGGAGAATCACTAGCTGTGTTATGCCCCACAACAAAATAAATCTGCCTCTCTCCCTCCCTCCCTCCCCCCCCCACTCTCTCTGTCTCATCTCATGTTTTAAACTCCCATGATTTCTCTTCCCACTATCTATATAGAACATTTGCTGAGGATAAAAATGGTTAATAATCTATTTCAGCTTATCTGACAAACATGCTTATTTTCCTCCTTTTTGTATAAAAGAATCTCTAGGAAATTTACTAGGTGAAGCTCTGTTTTACTTAGATATTACATAATAATATAAACTTATTTCTTAAATAGTGAAACTATTTGGAAAGAACATTCATTTATCATAGTTCATGTTATACAGAAAATGATAAGCATCATAGAATAATTTTTTCTCAGGGCTGGGGATATAGCTCAGTGGAATAAGTGCCTGCCTAGCAAGTGCAGGGTCCTGAGTTTGATCCCCAGTACTGCCAAAAAGAAAAGAAAAAAAGAATAATTTTTTCTCCTTCACAATAGATTAAACTGTATTTTCAGTGAATATATGAGATATATAATCTTGATTATATCTTTGCAATAAACTTTATATTCAATGACTATGATCTCCCCAAAAAGTAATAGAATTTAGGGACCCACAGACATGACAGAAAATAAATACACTTTATTTATTTATTTTTGAGAGAGGGGCTTGCTATATAGTTTAGATTGTCCTTAAACTCATGGCAATCCTCCTGCCTCAGCCTTCTGAGAGGTGAGATTACATGTGTGCATCACCTTGCCTGGCTGCAAATACACTTTAGTGGTCAAAAATCCATATTTTTATGGCATTTTAAGGTAGGGACTGACAAGGAACTGAATTCTGGGTTTCCACTTACTGGTGGTAAATTCTTGAATAGTTAAACTCTCAAAGATTCCATTTTCTATTAGATAAAATGGTACTGATATTCCTAACTCACCGAAATTTCCCAGTATAAAATGAGGCAAATATGAAAAAGGCCTAAAAACTTTCGAGTATAAAGCAGCCCAGTGGCAGCAACTACCAATGCTACTTTCATGAATAGAACACTGAGCAAGAAGTGTTACTAATCCAGAAGACTGGATAGTCTAGGATGTATTTTGCTAAGTCAGATTAGGAAACCAGCCGCAGAAAAAGCGTCTTGCCTAGGCAGGACACAGGCAGGGAGGCTGGCTTGGACAAACCAGGATGGGAGGGTAAATTCTATGCTGGGGAGGTCACAGCTCCAAATTTCAGAGTCTCTCTCTTCCAATGATCAGACTTACTTCTCTGTGTTCTTTTACAATGGCATATGCTATGCCAGTACTACCTATCCTGGACAAGCTCGGTTACTTTACTGCATTTAAGACTGTCAGTTTACTTTTTAAATTATTGGAACCTTTACGTACTTTAATTATATGCTTGCGAGGGATAGAAAGACATTTCCTTTCCTGCTCTCCCTCTGCCTCTATTCTT